>CAJUYH010004664.1:26340-49185 GCA_910591685.1 Galerucella tenella | reverse complement strand
AAATAACTCTCTACTTAGTTTTTTTCTTTTTCATTTTTGATCTATAACTAATTTCCGACATTGTCAAAATTTTGCAGAAGTTCACTTGATCTTTTTTAAGTTCTTCTTCTGCTTTTTCGATTGCTAGCAACACTATTATCTCGTAAAATTCCAAGAATGTTATTTTATAGTTCATATTTTTCGATGTAAACGTTGGGCAAATTTTTGTTACCGTTTCCAAAATCGTCTTTTTTCCCAAACTTCCGAAGGTGAACAAGGTAGTTCGTTTGCAAGGTTGGGTATTCTCGCCGCTTTTTTCGTTAAGTGGTGTAGGCTCTGAAATAAATTTAAAATGTAATAATTGGTCATAATAAAAATATACTATGACACTTCTTTTTCGACTATTAGCTGTGAAGTTGACAATTATTATTGCTTCTTCTAACCAACTGAGAAGTTGAATTTCTCTATTATTGGT
Source organism: Galerucella tenella (assembly GCA_910591685.1). Taxonomy (NCBI): domain Eukaryota; kingdom Metazoa; phylum Arthropoda; class Insecta; order Coleoptera; family Chrysomelidae; genus Galerucella; species Galerucella tenella. The sequence goes on along the minus strand of CAJUYH010004664.1, from coordinate 48,731 downwards.
GGTTATTATTTTTTTCTATCAGTATCCTAGATCAAAAATGGAGAAATTCAAATATTTTGAGAATTTAGGGATAGTAGTTCAACAAAAACTTGTGCAACATAATTTTGTATACCCAGGAGATTGTCTTTCAAATATTTGCAGCTTGAAATTACCTATTGTTAGGCTACATTGTTAAGTGTGCTCTTGTGAGTGCTAATTCTCGTCGTGTTGTCTGTGGTCGGTGGCTCGACAATTGACAAGTGACGGACACTTTCTAGAACATTCGTTCCTCTTTTAAGTTAGTAGAACAGTAGGAAGTAAGATCACGTTATGCTAGGTTATGTTATGTTGTAAGCTGTAGTTTTGTTTAAATATTTTATATATGGATCCCATTAAAGTATAATTTTGTGGAGAACAAATCACTGCATTATTTAAACCGTTCGACAATCGATAGCCCCCTAACACTATCGAGATAAAATTATTTAAAAAAAATTGCCATTAGTTTAAAATTTCCGATCAACCAAAAATGACTGATGACTGACAGTTTACTTGTCAGTCAGACGACGGGGTAAACGCTTCTCGTGGTGCGTTTGTGAATTATTTTTAATTTGTTCCTTAAATTAGGCTAGTAGTGGAAAAAATTGTTTATACACACCATGGTGGTGAAGACATTCATAAACCTCGCTCCTCGCGAAATAATTTTGGTGCTTGGTCAATAATAATAGTCTTCACCACCTTGGTGCATAATATACTATTTGCATCTTTTGTTATTTAAAAATATTATTATTTCAAGGATATCTAAGTCATCTTGCAAAATTTCGTTAATTGACAACGCCATTTTGTAGCTTTTTTTAACGTAAGTTGAACTTGAGTAGGATTCTTAACTAGTTCAAAGAATACATATAGTAAGCAGTACAGAGCAAACTTGGCCAATAATAGTAAATAAAATAAACTGACATTTGACTTTTGACATTACCTTACTATCAAACGTCAAATGTTTAAAAAATCATACCATAAATAAAAGAAATATCATGTGCTATTGGAACTGCATTATAACCATCCCTCAAATCAGTCTGCAGATAATTTTCTCTGTGTATATCTTGATAACAATTCATACTTCTGTAAGTCGCATTCAAAAACGATTTCACCGACATGGGCTCTGCAATACTAGCGTACACATTATAGAGACCATTTAATGATACTATGTTCAAATGATCTCCTAGAGATGACCCTAAAAATTGTTACCATAAAACGTTTTTTCTGCAGTAGAAGAAAATTAAGGTATTCTCAAATAAATGCGAGAAGTATTCAAATATTTGGGCGTCCCTAGTGATGATCTAAAGAAGACTATGTTTTTAGCTGAAAGCAACAGAAGTTTGAAAAAAAGCAATTTGCTCAAACAGCTTCTTCAACAAAAGGATATAAATATTCTCTTGTAAAGATGTATCTACAAGATATCTTCTTATCAGCACAAGCCAATTGAAATCTAACAAAAAAATCACTTAACGTTAAACCAAAGATTCATGCAACTCCTTGGAAAACTAAATAAAACTAATATAGTAAAATGCAGTCTTATCATGCGGGTCATACGTTTCAACAAAGACATACTCACTGTTTTTGTTTTCTTTTATTGCGTTTAATCATAACTTCCAAATAAAATCTGTGTGGTGAATACAAAGAATTACCTTTAGAATAAGGCTTTATTCTACAGATAATTTTTTACTGGATATAGTAACCAATCAAATTACTTAATTTCAAGTCATGTGTAAAATTTCATCCAATCACCGCTGTATTACAGCGATAATACCCTACATGTGGTGTTTTCAGTTTGGTGTTTACTTTTTATTAAAAATTAATTAAACGTCAAACTGACAACTGGATTAAAAATGTCGGAAAGATTTGGTATTGCATCTAACGATTCAATTAATTTACCAATTGTACTTTTCACAACTGTAGTTTTAAATAAAAATGAATAATTTTTGATTAAAACTAATAAAGTTTGTATTGAAAAGTATTAAGCGTCAGATTGACAATCAATTTTTTGATATCTACAAAGTAAAAAATTATCTTATCGAATACTCCTCGGGTCTTGATAAATACTCAAAATTTTGTCGTAGAGAATCCTTCAAGCGTGTTGCTCAAAGATAATAGTCCTCGGCCTGCGGCCTTGGGCTATTATCAAGCAACACGCTTTCAGCATTCTCTATGACAAAATTATCTCGGTATTATCAAGACCCTAGGGGTATTACTACTGAAAATAGCTGACATAAAATTATTGACAAGCTTTGTAACAGAACTGACAATGTCATGAATATAATAAAAAGGGTAATATTATGACATTCTTCCCACCTTTTTATTTCTCGAGGAAGTCTTTTAAATATTGAGGACGCCTTCGTGTCCTAACTGACCTATCGATATTCAGTACTGCGTCTTGATTGTTCTGTTCTTGAATGGAGTGGTCTTGAATCAGATGGTCTTGATTTTCTTGAATGCTTTGGTCTCGACTTTCGTGAATGCTTTGGTCTTGATTTTGATACTCTTGATTTAGATGGTCTTGATCTTGATTGACAGAATTTTCATCGCAACGAATTAATGATATGTCTCCTCGAGGAGCCAAATGCCGAGTTGAAACTGTCTTTTCTTCTCCATTTTCCAGTCGGATATGGGCGTATTCCGAGTTGGCTTCTAGGAGCTGGACTTCGTCAACTAGGGGTTCGTATTTATTCGAACGGACGAATCTCTTTAACAGTATTGGACCTGGTGCAGCTAGCCATGTGGGAACCGACGATCCATAAGTTGAGCGCCTCATATAGTTAAACATACGTTCATGTGGGGTCGAGTTGATAGCAGTGCCTAAAAGAGATCTAATAGAATGAAGAGAATCCACTAGAACCTGCTCCCACTGGTTTATTTTCAAATTTTGAGTTTTTAAAGCCAACTGGATGGTTTGCCATATAATTCCATTAAATCGTTCGCATTGACCATTACCCTGAGGATTATAGGGAGTCGTGCGACTTGATGCAATACCGTGAGACTCTAAAAATGACTTAAGTTCACGGGACATAAAAGAGGTACCTTGGTCAGAATGAACATATGCCGGAGTGCCAAATATAGAAAATATTTGACGCAAACATTGGATAACTGTGGAGGATGATATGTCGGAACATGGAAATGCGAATGGGAATCTGGAAAATTCATCAACAACGGTTAATAAGTACTTATTCCTTGAAGATGAAGGCAAAGGTCCTTTAAAATCCAAATTAAGACGTTCGAATGGTGAGGTGGCTTTGATTAATGTTCCTTCATTTTTGTGATATTTTGGTTTAATTTCAGCACAAACAGGACATGAGGAGGTAATTTGACGGACGTCTTCCACAGAATAAGGGAGATTTTTGCAGCGTATCCAATGGAAAAACCGAGTAATACCAGGGTGACACAACGAAGAATGTAAATCAAATAATTTCTTTTGATCAGCTGATGACATGATTGCAGAAGTAATGCGGGAAAATGCATCAGCTACCATGTTTTGACTTCCTGGCCTGTAAACGATATCATACTTGTAGCATGACAATTCCAAACGCCAACGTTGAATTTTCTCATTTTTGATTTTTGTTATTAAACATAAATGCCACTGACTTTTGATCCGTAATGAGCTGAAAATGTCTACCAATTAAAAAATGTCGCCACTTTTTCAGTGCTTCTACTATTGCGTACGCTTCTTTTTCAACTGACGAATGCTTTTGTTCCTGAGAGGACAAGGTTCTTTAGAAAAATGAAACTGGTCTACCTGATTGGGATAATTGAGCAGCTATCGCAAATTCTGAGGCATCGGTTTCAACAGTTAACACAGCGTCGTCATCAATTGAAGAAATCGAAGAGTTGGCTATGTCTTGTTGGAGCTGTCTGAATGCCAAAATTGCTTTTTCAGACAATGGAAAACTTGTGCTGTGTGCCAGCGGCTGAATTTTTTCGGAAAATTTAGGAACCCATTTAGAGTAGTGTGCAAACATTCCTAGAATTCTTCGAAGAGAAGTTGTAGTATCAGGTATCGGTAAATTCAAGAGAGGCCTAAGTCGTTCTGGGTCCGGTTTCATAATTTTGTTTCATATTAAATAACCAAGAATGCAAATCGATTTGAGGGAAAATCTTGATTTCGTTTCATTTATTGTTAAACGGTACTTCTTAATGACAGCCAAAAATTTTTGTAAATTTTTATCATGTTCTTCTTGTGAGTTACCGCAAACAGTGACGTCATCCAGATAAGCATAGACGCTTTTGAGATTTTCTTTCTTGATGATACTGTCGACGGTTCGTTGGAAACAAGCGACTCCATTGGTAACACCAAATGGAATTCGAGTAAATTGGTACAAGTTTCCACAAGCTTCAAAGGCTGTGTAGATCTTTTCATCATCTTTAATTGGAATTTGGTAATAGGCACTTCGGAGGTCAAAAGTTTAGGTCTGAAGTTGTAAATCCAAAGAGAATTTCGAGTCGGGAATGTTGCTTCAGAATATCATGACCTATGATCACTTCAGTGCAGAGTTCATCAAGGACTAAAAGCTTTACATTTGAATAAATGTTATCCAAAATTTGTAGGCGTACAATACAATATCCAAGAACTTGCGACGTGAGAGATGTTGAAGCCATTTTCACATTAATTCTTGATGGAATGACACAAATATTTCTACTGGCAACAATTTTACTTGAAATATAACTATCAGAACTCCCTGTATCGACTAGTGCCTGTGTGATTATGTTGTTTATTTTAATTTGAATAATAGATTTGGATAAACAACTAGGAGAAACAGCAGAAATCGTAGACAAAATAGCAGCTGATGTTTTCTGAGTTCTTCTGGTGTTACTTGATCTACACACAGTTGAAAAATGACCTCTTTTATTGCAGGAATTGCAAATTGCATTTTTAGCAGGACAGTGTTCGCGCAGGTGTCTATCTCTGCCACAAAAGAAACATTTTTGAAAAGATGCAGCAGCCGCTAACTGCCTGGTTGATGAATTTTCGGAATCTTGTGACGGTTCTGCGTTTTGTAAAACGGCAACACTTGGATCGAAAGTTGATGAATATGATTCAGCATGTTGCTTGGCTATTTCTAACGCTCTCGCAGTGTCAAACGCTTGAATTAAGCTCAAAGAAGAGTGCTCTAGAAGCCGCTGTCTAATTTATGGTGAACTTAAACCACTGATAAATGAGTCTCGGATAAAATCATCTCTATTCTGTTCGGCCGTAACAGCTTTAAATTTGCAGTCTTTGCTCATCTGCTTCAAAGTTTGTAGATATTGGTCAATTGACTCACCCGCAAGCTGTCTTCTTGATGAGAGAGAATATCGAGAAAATATTTCATTTTTGGGCTTTACGTAGAGGCTTTCAAGGATTTTTATGGCATCTTCATACGTTGTACTTTCACTAATGTACTCAAAAACGACTGGACTCACGTAGTTTATTAGTAGATTCAGCTTCTTCGTGTTGTCCTCCACATCTGCCGCTTCCAGAAAGTTCACGAACGATCTGTACCAATGATTCCAAAGTTGACCTGTGTTTCCAAGCCTGACATCTATATCTAGACGATCGGGGCGAAGAAGCTTATCCATTTAATTTTTCTGTAGAATAAATTGTGGTGAATACAAAGAATTACCTTTAGAATAAGGCTTTATTCTACAGAAAATAGCTGACATAAAATTATTGACAAGCTTTGTAACAGAACTGACAATGTCATGAATATAATAAAAAGGGTAATATTATGACAATCTGTAAGTTGAATAAGACAATCTTATGCAATTTTGACGGGAGGAAAAAGGATATGTATTTAGTTTTCAGCGATTTTAAAAAGTCCTTCACCAGCGAAGTTTTTATTTAAATGTCAGCTATGTCACTTTGACAATTCAAAGTGACAATATGAATAATAAGAAGCAATTTTCCGGTATATTGCATCCTCAAGCAAAAAAAATGGTACTTTTTCTGATAGATTACTTCGAGAATGAATGGAAAAGTGGAAATTCGTCAACCAGTGTGCAGGAAACATCATTATTTTCTCCGGGTATATTTGTAATCTCACATTTTGGTAACCTCTGTGTCTTCTGATTTGATACATATGGTTAGTGACCTTTGAGCCCGCACGATAAGAGCGCTTTTGACTATACTAACATTATCTTACTAAGCTTACCTCGTAACATTTCAACCGCCTCCAGTTTGGAGTCTAGAAAATTCCTAAATATAGTCGAAGGAATCGACTTTTCGACATAGTCATCGCTAACCAGACTATTTCTAGCAATTTTTTCCTTTCGTATCTTGTAAGATAGCCAAGCTGCACCAAAGAGGTACATGACAAATTGATAAAAGTATATGGGTTCAAATGGATAGTGTTTCGTGTCCAGACAACTCGCCGGGTTTTCCCACAACAGTAAGTCAATGTTCACCAATTGAACTCCTATAAAAACATTTAGAATAGTATATTGTGCAACTAGTGGAAAAAGCACTTTCCCCACATGTTGCACACTATACTTTTTCTACAATTGCACAATCTGTGACCAAAGTGTACACGCCTTTAATTTTTTTGACGACTTTTCTAAATATACCAAAAGTACAATATCCGAAAAAGATTTTAGTTTTGTATTTCTTTGCCACTCTACAAATTTTCCGTGTGCCAATTTATACTTACTTTTTTCTTGAAATTGCCGCAACAAATCTAAAGTTACTTTTGCAGCTTTTTCCAATATATCTGGCAGAGTATTATTAAAATCGTCAGTATTATCAGTATCCATATTATTTGTATTATAAATAAGTACTTATATGTCTTGTTAAACTAATATTTTCAATAGAAATTGGGATTTTTATCAAAGCACGGTTGAAACTACCTTTTACAATTTAAAAACTTCTAATATAATCTGACAGCTTTGCGACAACTAAGTAGGTATTTAAAGATGACAGTAGCATACTAATTTTTTGTCGATTTCATTTGATTCTCCATATAAATATAATATGTGGCGTGGGAAAAATCTTTCCCACGGCTTAGGCAAAGTGACACTTTGTAGTTTTGTAAATTGTGGGAAAAGAACTATTTTCCATAGCAGCCGTAGAAAAAATGTTTTTTTAATTCATATAGTTCACAAAAATAAAGATATTGGGGTAAACCAAAAATAGAAATGGGTGTAACTTGAAAATTAACAGTGAATTAAAAATAATGTAGGTACTGCTCCGTCACTTGTCAGAATTCATTTCTGCAAATCACGAATAAAGCAGGGCACGCACTGAATCTACTCGGCTCGGGTTCAATAGAACTTATTGATTCCTACACAAATAGGTTGGAGCACGCGCATTGCTTTGGATCGGCGAATATTCATTATCCGAATCTACTGATAAACTACTCACAGCCATTTGCACCGGTCTTAGTTAAGTTGTGGTTAAGTTTTAATTACTAGTTAAATTAAATTGTTCCTTGCACCATGACATTTATTCTTGAGTTAACGCTATAATTAATAGTTAAATCTAATTCACAGATAAGGTAGGGTTTAAGATATATACTTATTAATTAAAGTTATGTCAATATATGACAATCAACTGAAGTACTTGGCGAATTTGCGAGATAAATTCCTATTTCAATAAAATATGGATCTAATGGATTTTGAAGAAGATGAAGATGACCTGGAAATCTTGGAAGATATCAGAGGGAAAATTACTTTTAAGCAACAACTTTTAGAAAAAGATTTCTTTCTTTTTATTTGTGTAAAATCGTTTTAAAATATCTACAGATCTGTAGCTATCTGATTGAGCATTAAACTCCCCCTCAATCTTTGTCCAGGCCTGTCCCTTATCCTTCCAGCTTAACGCACCTGTTTCCTTGCATTCTATTATGTGCTTGTAGGTACTTTCTTATTAAATTCAAGCACATTATTTTCTCATTTTGAAAGAAATTTGTTGATCTTTTTCTCTTTCCGCTCATTTTGAAAACTCCTACCTTTTGTTTGGGTAATTTTACAAATATAAATATCTAATAGTTGTCATATTTGACACCACTATTACCAACAAAATTGCTGTTTTTCAAATTATTCCTAAATGTCAAGATACCAACTTGCACCTAACAAATAATTTACTAACCAGTACCTTAACCACAAATGGTGCAAAACACTTCACTTTTAATCAATGGTTAAAGTTAATCATTAGTTACTAAAGCCAAAAGATAACTGCAACCGGTGCAAACAGCAGTCATGCGTGTCAAACTTGAGTCCGCCATCGGATGAAAACGTTATTTGCGATTGATATTCATCGCAACTTTGCGTAGATAGCTTATTTTGTCTCTGAAAGCGGTAATACTAACCTTCATTTGTGATACCTAGATCTCTCAGTAATTGCCACAGAAAAAAGCGTACTAGCACGGGTTTAAAATCTAAATTTATATCACCCAACATTGATTTAGTTTTGGCAAAGGCTGCATATCTGAAATTATACAGTATCAGTTAAAACGAGAGCTTATTTTCCCGACATATTCCAACGTTGCCATTTTTAGTAGTAACATAACAATATACGTGTAAGTAAATATGTGAATATCAGAAAATAAGAAATAGAAAACTAAAAAAAAAAACAAGAAAACCCAGGCCCAAACCCGTTTGATCAAATCAAAGTTTAATTAGGTATAAAAATATCAGAAAATAAGAAATAAAAAACTTAAGAAAAACAAAAAAACCAGTACCTAACCGAGTACCTAAGCTAAAAACCCTACCAACTACGCTAATCAGCTCACATTCAGTCCATATTCAGTCACATCGAATAGAAGGTTAAAGGCTGCTTGGACGCATGCGCACCTCAACTACTAAATTTGACGTGGTGGGTGGAATCTGTCGGGAAAATAAGAAGCTCTCGTTCAGTTAAATAGGGCTGGGCATATTCACCAACTGACAAGTTGACACTAATGACAGTCGCCCTGAGGATAAACAATAGTTTGGATAGATTTTAAATTTGTTATTTGGTTGTTTTGTATTGATTTAATGATCCTTTTTATTATAGACTTTTTACGATGAAAAGACGATGATGTCATTTTTAGTTACTTTCCAGAATAAATATTAATTTACCAACCGTAAATACAATTTATCCTCAACAGCTATAGCAATTTACAGGTAACGGGTTGGCAAAACTTCAAGACGTTGTCAAATCAACTGGTAAAATTCCCCAGTTTGTTTTGACGTTATTGACATTTGATCATCGTCTAATATTTACCAGTTTTTTGATGTTTTTAAATTCATTGTTTTTTCAAGATTAAAAAAACAGTTTTATTTATAACTAATTATTTAGGCAAATCTGCAGTGTGTAGTTAATAAAATGCCGAAGCAGCTGAACAGTGAATGTGTTAAGAGATGGTAACATCTTTGTTAAGCTATTTTGTACGAGAATGCCGAAATGGGGGCCCGCTTCTCCCGTTTACTGCTGTAAGAGAGGTAAGTTATAGTATTCGTTATTTGTATTCATTATTATTAAGAACTGTCAATCTAACATCAGATTGACTTTTCTAAATTTCGTTAAGTAAAGAAAAAATTTACAGCTTGGCAACATCACAATATTTTGTTTTGCAACGTCATCGTCTTTTTATCGTATATAAACTATATAAAAATACTTAAGCAATTCTAACAACGTCAAAAAAAGTCAAATGGACTCAAACACGATCAATAGATATTTACTTAACAAGTGCGGAAAAACATTTGCCGCAAGTGTTAGGTACAATAGTTTTTCTACGAGCGTGAAGAAAGTCAACAGAACTAATCAAAAGTTGAGATATTTTTATCTGATTATAAGTGCTTATAGTTCATTTAGAAACATATTTTTTTAGATTAATGATAAAGTGAACATGAAGTAAAATATTATTAACAATAATAGTTACATGTCAAAATCTAATAACTAATTATTTATATTATAATTTATTGTAAAAGTACAATTATTTGCATTACTTAAATTTATAGCAGATGCTAGTTGCTTGTTGAATGGCTGTAATTTTGGATCATCTGTTGCTCTTTGTTTCCACACGGTGCGGAAAATTATTTCCACACGGTGCGGGAAAATTAATTTTCCACACTAAAATGTGTGTGGAAAATTCAATTTTCCGCCCGCTCGTAGAAAAAATAAATATTGTTCAGCTTGATAGTAACAGGGCAACTGTCAGATGATGTAACGTGAACTTGCCAATATTATAAGCATTATATCATCATTAAATCTTATATTTACTTTTCGTAAATTATTTTTAACTTCTGCAGGTATATTATAATGGTATTTTTCAGTTTTTTCAGTTCTTTTGCCTTGGCTAATCTTATTTCTTCAATAGGATCGGTCATTTCGGAGTCTTCTGATGCGGAAATACTATTATTATATTTAGCTATCAACAAAGTTTTTCTATGAAACCTAAAAAAATAATCGCTCATCAAAGTACACGAGCGCATAATATGAACGAATTGCACTCTACAACTTTTCTCATTCTACATTCTCATTCTCATTCTTATTCTACAAGTAATGGGCTCGTTTCATGAATTTAAATGAAAATGTCACAAGATATATTGGGTCTCAACCAGGTCTCAACTAAGTATTTGCAACTAATAACGCCACTTTACGATTTCAAATAAAAATGAAAAAAAATATTGAAATTTGAATTTCTGTGGTAGACTGTTGTAGGCTATAGCCAATAACAAACAAGGAGATTTTGCGCTGTTGTCAGGAGGGAAAACTTTATAAGTAGACTAGTTATTTTTTTTCTTTTACATCTGTCGAACAGAAACGCACAGTACTGTCAAAACGTACCCTTTCAAATGATGCTCTCATAATCGGGTGCCTCTTATTAAAAAAGGAAAGGTAAGCTGTAGTTTTCGACATGACGCTCTCAAAGTAGAAAATGAAATGTGACGATGATATAATAGTTATTAACGTAACTAGTTATGAAAAGAGCGATATTGTTCAACAAGCGTAATATTTGCCAAAACGAGCGCTAGCGAGTTTTGCAAAACGCGAGTTGAACAATATCGCTCTCTTCATAACGTGTTCACGTACAACGATTTATCTAATTCCGCCCTTTTATAATATTTGAAAAAATCTTCAATTACAATGGTAATACCTATTAAAGTGAATTCAAAAGGTGTTCGAAGTATTGTTAGTATGTATTCACCCAGAAAATGGACTTACTTTAAATAACTGTGTCCTTAATAATGTTGTTTGCAATGTTTATAAATCTTAAAATACTATCGAATTAAAATAATGGGGTAATTTTCAGTTTAAATATTGAAATAATTGTCAGTTTTGACAGTACCCATAATTAATAAATTATTCTTTAAAACTTTAACAGTTACGTAAAGTTTCTACATAACTATATATATATAGTTGAAATAATACCCTTCTTGGTGTGCGTCATCGATTGTTAATGTCTTTCTAACACATTACGTAGAAAGAAATGGAAAAAAAGGCAGGTCTGTGATTAATCCTAATCAAAATATCACAATAATGAACCGTTTAAACGTATTGCAATTGTTAACGCTAATCTTTGACTTACAAAAATTTGATTGGTTGATATTGAGATTACGCTCAAGCTTAACCTATCAATCGAGAGTTTAAAATACTATGAAGGCGTTACTTTCGTAGCGGCAATAAGTCTTACGTCTTTTTCTACTGTCACACTGACAGTTCTTGACAGGTCTGTACTTTGTTGTTTACGGTCAATTATTATTTATGAAAAGTGAATATTAATCTTATTGATTTATTTATTTAAATAATACAAAAAATATGCATGAATACACGGAAAAACATCAGTATTTTGAAAGTTCTCGAGTATTTTGAGTTTAGAAAAAGAAGCTGGTAATTATTAATTGCATAGCCTTTTCGAATTTGGCTAAATACAATCCTGATGATCTTATTCATCAAATTTAAGGTTAGCTATATGTCAAAATAGCAAATAAAATAAACGACATGCCGAAAACCCCGATATACGTCACAATCGATGACGCACACCAAAAAGGGTATTATTTTAACTATATAAATAAATATATAAATATAAGTATATAAATATATATAAATATAATATAAATAATATATAATTAATATATAAATAATAATATAAATAATATATATAAATATAAGTTTTAGCTTCTGTTTTTGGAGTAGGTAGCATCCATTATTAAAAATAATGAGCTATTGCTTAACCAAATGATTCTTATTTTCTATATTGTTATCGAAATTATATGTGTAAGTATGTTTTTATGTAGCCCTATATGTAGGATAGGCTGAGTCTAAAAACCAATAAAATAATAATATATTATATATTTATTTATAATATCAGTTTACAATAGAAAGAATTTCGGTAAATGTTGATAAAAAATTACAATAGGTATGGTGCTTGAATATAAAATTTTTATTGTTTATATTTTTAAAAGTTACACTTCACCAGATTCTGAATTAAATTTTACACCCAGAGAAAATGTACTGATATCTGTGACAACGAAGTTATAAAAAAGAAGCGACAGTAAACTTTTCTCCATAGATATCGAAGTTTTGTTGTGTTTTTCAATTATCCATCCATCACTCGAATGACAGCCACGAATAGAGGAGTTCAGTCTAAGGTCAGTGTGGCCAACAAAAAGTGGTTTTTCTGACAAGAATGACAGTTAATGTCTACCCCTTAAAACATGAGATTTTTACATGTTTTTTATCATTGCGAACATCTATTAAAATAATGAATATACCCCCGAAGCGTAAATCTTGTAACTTAAAATGACTTTTTAGCTGAATACACAGCACATCGGTGGCCAAAACTTCCAGGAACTCTTGGCATGTCACCATTTCATTTCTGTTATCTGTCACTAGTTATGTCAGATGTCAGTGGAAAAAGTAATTAGAAGAATAGAGATACAAATAACTAGAAATGCTACTAAAATCTAATCGAAAATGGACATACACAATTAAACGAATATCAACAAAAATGAATATAGCTGACATTTGACATAACCAGTGACAGAATAACAGAAATTAAATGGTGACATGGCAAGAGTTCCTGGAATTTTTGGCCACCGATGTGCTGTGTATTCAGCTAAAAAGTCATTTTAAAATCCAAGATTTACGCTTCGGGGGTGTATTCATTATTTTAATAAAGCAATATAGATGTTCGCAATGATAAAAAACTTGCAAAAATCCTATGTTTTAAGGGGTAGACATTAACTGTCATTTTTGTCAGAAAAACCACTTTTTGTTGGCCACACTGACCTTAGACTGAACTCCTCTATTGAACAAGTTTTTGGCGCCATAAATAATAAATGTAATTTTGTAAACAAATTTTATCGTTCAAAACAGAAAAAAATATATAAATAATCAAAAAGCTTACAACAAAGAAAATTCTTTGGTTAGCAATAAAATCACATGTCATTGACAGATAACGGGATTAAAATGGCGACTGTCAGACATGCGCACTCAGAAAATGAAGTTCCGGATCGCTTATTCTTCTTCTTTTTAGGGGATTTTGAGTGCTTCCTAGGACAATAACAAGTGCCATAACCTACAAATGTTTTGTTTATGTGGTTTTTTGTTTTGTGTGTTTATTGATTTCTCCGGATTTTATTAAAGTATTTGTGGTAGTGTTCTTAATTAGTTTTGTCTTTTAAAAGGTAATAAACAGAAGCACACTTTCAACTATAAAATAACACAAACTACCTCTAAAAACTGAACGTGGATGATCTAAATTGACAACTGTCAAATTCTTCTAGTCGACTTTCACTTTATCCTAATCAACTTGGATAGTCGAGTAGGATTTAACAACAACGTACTTTGAATCTGGCAACAAGGGCTTCTGTCATTAGTTTAATTAAAGTATTTAAATCTAAGAAAATTTTTAAAACTAAATTTCATAAATATTTATAACTTTTTGAGATAAATATCGTTATCATGGAAAAAGATATGTTATTCTTAACCCTCCTGATATGAATTCACTTGTTAATTCATACCCATGAAACTAGCCCATTATTAAATTTTGAATATTAAGTTAATTTTCCACGTTGCGTCAAATCGCAGCGACTTGTTGCTTGTACAAATCACTGAGAGAAAAAGTACAATCAGCATATCGATAGTTTGTTGCTGCGACTCATCCAGGCATAGGGGAAACGTAACGTGCTGTCAACTTGATTGACAGTGACAGCAATGTCAGAGCGGAGCAGCCAATAGAAATTTTAAGTTGGTGCGACAAAATCTACCAGAAAAGTTACCAAGTCACAGCGACCTCTCGCTCGAAAATAGAGCAAGCTCCAATTCATACGACCAACGAAAAAAAACGCCAAGTTGCATGCAACTTTTGCGAGTTGCAGCGTCAACTCGCACCGTGGAAAATAGACTTTAAATTGCTGATAAATAATTACTTACTCATTACTGTTTCCGTAGTCTAGTGACGAGGTATTCTTTGAAGTATATTCAAAAGTTAAGTCAACAAAATATTTCAAATCGACGTCTTCTGCTTTTGTGTGCGTTGGAATGTTTAAAGGACACCAAATATTATTTCCATTCGATTCACTATCGGGTAACTTGACGAACATTTGTGGAGGTATATTCTCACTATTTGCTGTAATGTTGGCTAGAATATTTTCGTCGAATTTCGAACAAGCCGACTACAAAAATAATAAAAAAAAAACCTTGAAGCTTTCAAATTGTTCTCACAATCTTAATGGAACTAGAAGCAAAAGAGTAACTAGAGACTAAATCTAGAGATGTAGGTAACTGTGGTTTTGGTTTCTGATTGCAAAGACGCTGAAAAAACTGTCTTTCATGCCTCAATTGGAATTAGATTACCCTTTTAAGCTCAATCTTTACTAAGAAGTTAATAATCTTTGAATGGAAAGTATATCTACATCTAGTTTGAGAGCTAGTAACGTTACCGAAAGCTTATTGTATAATATTATGGTTAGTTTTTTATATGCAGCGCACAATCATAGCTCCTAGGGTCTCTAAAAAGGTATACCCATTCACGCTGATGTTTTTTGGTATACAGATGGGTCAAAGACGTTAGACGGCGTAGAAGCCGGTATAGTAGTGCTAAAGCAAGGGATAGCCTTCCCAGTCAGCCTATCAAGGAATGTCACAAGAAGAAATTAAAAGGGAAAAGAGAACATATCGTTCACCTGCCATCTTCACAGACAGCCAAGCAACGCTAAAGGCACTCAACTCCGTAGAGGTCAATTCTAAGCTAGTGCGCTAAGTGCGTGCGGGTCCTAAACACACTGGGTGAGCGTAGCAATGTTACGGTAGCCTGGGTACCGGGGCACGAGGGTCATAAGGTCAACGAAAAAGCGGATGAAATGGCCAAGCCAGGCTCATCAATGCCATTCGTTGGACCGGAACCCTTCTGCGGCGCTGCAAAAATTATAACAAGAATGGAAACAAAGAAGTGGGTCGCTACAAATCTCGGGAATGGTGGAGGAACTCACCAGGACGGAGGCAAGCGAAACAGTTCATATAAACACACTCGCCAAAATTTACAGCAGATAGGAAGATAGGAAGATAGGAAAACTGTCAAAGATGTAGTGGGTCTGTTAACGGGGCATTGTAAGCTCAATAGGCATTTAAAGCCCTAAGCATCATCGTGGTCCGTCCATATACTTCTGGATATTCGTAAAAATCACTTCTATCGTTAGTTATTTGAAATACAAACCTGTGAATTAATCAATTCCAAAACATCGTAATAAGATGATTTTTCTGTAACTGCTTTAGGCATTTTTATCTCTTCGTTAAGTTCGAGTAGATGCGTAAGTGATATTTGTGCGCTTTTGTGAATGGGTTTGTCGTACTCGAATAGCGGATTGCTTTCTAAAACCAAACCGTTGCCGCATATCATCACACCCGGACCGTGTTTGAAGTTGTTTCGCCAAGTCCCAGCATACCTAGCTCCACATTCCGTTCCAAAATTCATCATTCCTAAAAAAAATGTATCGCACACAAAATACATTATATCTAAATTAGTTGTTTTGGTTGATTTTAAGTTTGGGGAACACGAGACATTGATTTCCTACCTATTCCATCTCTTTCTCCATTTTTCCAAGCTCCCTTATACCAATTATAGACAGGAAAACAAAAGGTCTTATTGTAAACGATATCCCATGTATATTCACCATAACCATGGAGCATATCTTCGTACCATTCACCACTATAGTACTGCAATTTAAAGTTTCAACGATATTATTAAAAACATATGGTTGATAGGCTTGTTCCAATCGGAGATACAATCAATCGTTCGAGCAAGTGCTGTTTTTCTCTTGTAAGTATTTCAACGATAGAAAATCGCTTCTTTCCGCTATTAGGTACTCCTTAAACACATTCGTCTGTTTTCGCAGCTATACGATTATAATCGTGAGCAAATAAAGAAAGGGAGAGAAGAGAGACCGGAGGTCTTTCTATCTCAGAGAATTATCTTTCCATCTACCTTTCTCTCGTGAATGTACGTATTGTTTATTCCTGTTGCAGGCATTGAGAAAATGAATGTAAACATTTTCAATTTTTTTAGAAGTTTCAGGTTATGTGCAGTTGTGTGTTTATTTATTTTCAAAGGATAATTGAAGAGGTTATGGAAATTTTATCTTTCATATTTTATGTACAAAAAGTTAAACCAAAAAGTGAATTCTTGTTTAAAATTGATTTTTTCTACGGCAACCTCGATAAATGTTCATTTTGTAACCGTATCTTCAATCATAAACAAGCACATTTTGTACAGAATTTCATTTTTGCATCGGCTGCTAGGCAAGTTGCTATAAATGCAAAATGGAATATTTCGTGTTAGGTTTAGGTTCACTCTAAAATCACAACGACCTCATAGTTGTTTTCCACAAATACATATTTATAGGCTTCTATTTCTGTGTAGCTATTAGAAATAGCAATAAAGAAAATATTTATTTTCAATTTATATTTTAATTCCAATAGAAAGCCCATTATCGGCGAATTCAGAGTAATGACATATTATCAGTTTATTTCTTTGCAATGTATAATGCATGTATTAAACGGGAACGATATGTTGTCATAGATAAAGTATAATACGCAATTCGCAACAAAATGGGCATTATTTTGTGCTCATTGCATAATATACTATTATATTTCCAGTTAAGATGGAATAAATAAGAGCCCCGAAAACACATGCAACACAATGACCAGTGAGGTATTTTTGTACGACAAAACTTTTTCTTTTAGCCGATTTTCATACATCCTCTCTACGTTTTCTAATTGATTGAAAAAAAACCGTTGAGCTGGTAACATATATATTGACTGTTATAATTTAAAAAAATAATCAAATCAACATACAACACTGACAACTCTTCTTATATCTTCTAATATAAACAAAAAAATAGGTTATTTTATTTCTTAATTTCTTATTTTCTCCCAATTAATTTTTGTCAACAGTTCAAAAAGTCTCTATGTTTTTAGAATGTTGAATAAAAATTTCTCTATACGAATCAATGACACGAGGATTGCCGAACCATTTCCGTCAAAGAGATGTGGTTATAGAGTACTAACACCGAATAGTAATGAACACCACCGAATAGCAATGAACTGCTATTCGGTGGTACTAACAAAGATAGGGATAAAGATATTCTCGCTTCACTATTCTTTTCGCTTTCGTTGAGAAAATAAATTACAGATTGCCTCTCCCGGACTCCCTGGGCTACGTTCATAAACTTACTCAAAGTAAGGATAGTTTACTCCGAAGCGTTCATAAAGGACCCCGCGCTTTTCTTATGACAAAGTGGCGTTCCGTCAAATGTTATAAATTTTGGATATGATGTTGTACTCGACTTCCTGACCAAAAGTGTCCATGGGACCAATTCAATCCTATGACTAGTTTCCGATATACAGGGTATTAAAGTTGAAAAATCCTTGTTTTCCGTGACCACGTAATTTTATTATTAACAAATAAATATGCATTTTTAATTGATGGTACCATTAATATGTTCTACACATAAATAGTTCAAAATGTTAAAATATCCAGGGTTGGACTCAATTATAAGAGGACGATTTTTTGGAATTCTAAGAAATTCTTATATTGAATGAAAACAAGATCAGAAATAAAAAGTAACTTCATATTCAATGTTCTGGCATCAAATATACTAGTTCTAGAGGTATTCCATACAGGGTGATTCTTAATGCAGCCTGAAATTATTTTTTTTCTATATGAAATAAATAAGTTACACCATGTATTTTAAAATTAGTTTACGATGTTTAAAACGTATTGGTTACCTAGATATCAGTAGTTTTCTTGAAATACAGGGTGATTTGCACATACATCTGGTTATTAAACCGACAAAAATTAGAGAAAATACACTTATTCTGAATAACCCTGTATTTTATAATT
The DNA here is from genome assembly GCA_910591685.1 of Galerucella tenella. Classification (NCBI taxonomy): domain Eukaryota; kingdom Metazoa; phylum Arthropoda; class Insecta; order Coleoptera; family Chrysomelidae; genus Galerucella; species Galerucella tenella. The sequence goes on along the minus strand of CAJUYH010004664.1, from coordinate 30,402 downwards.
AGATCCGTCAAAATGTTTAATTTATCTTGTTTTGTAATAAGCTTAAAATAGTAAATGAGCTGAAAAGATTTTATAATCTTACTATGACCAGTTTTTCAGAAACAGGGTCCCGAGGGAGAGTACTCAGCAGAATAGGAATACTGAACGAAATTATAATCACATTTTTATTTATGGATACATACCGAAGTGTACCGAACCATTGATAAAAAGATGAATAAATTACAAGTATTTAATCATCCTGTAGGCATGTACTACAGTGAATTAATAATAATGAAAGTTTCATTAAAAAAATGAGAAAAATGAAAAGGAGAATAGCCTGGAGGATAGGTAAATATTTCTCTATGGCCTACAGTTTTGGCATTTTTGTTTTATGGTCTAGTTTCGATATGTCTGTTTGGTATATTTGTTATTTCGTTCCCGGTGTCTAATTTTTATTTTATTTGTTCCTGTCTGGATGGATAGACGAGCCATAAACTTTTCCAATGAGGTAATTGAATCCCTTCTATCATTAGTATAGTTCTGTTTCGCTCCACAAAGTAAAATGGTCCAGCCGATTCCTAAATATCCTTTGTCGCCGAGGGCCTTCAACAATATTCATAGCATCTTCTTCATCGTCGGTTGAAAGTTCCTCAAAAATATCTTGGATATCGTTAACATTGCAAAATTCAAAGAAAACAAAGTAAAAGCAATCAAAATATTCACAATATAATTAATTAAGGTTATAAATGCCAAATTGTTGACAGAACCGACAGAACAGAGCAATTATCAAATCATGAAAACCTGGGTTTTCCATAAAGTTATCTTTAATCGATACCTCTTCCACCCTCAGGACCCTTTTTCTGAAAAACTGGTCATAGTAAGATTATGAAATCTTTTCAGCTCATTTACTATTTCAAGCTTATTAGAAAACAAAATAAATTAAACTTTTTGACGGATCTAATTATTTATAGGGTGATTCAGAAAAAATGTATTTTCTCTAATTTTTGTCAGTTTAATAACAAGATGTATGTGCAAATCACCCTGTATTTTAAGAAACGTACTAATATCAAGGTAACCAATACGTTTTGAACATCAAAAACTAATTTTAAAATACATGGTGTAACTTATTTATTTCATAAAGAAAAAAACTAATTTCAGGTTGCATTAAGAATCACCCTGTATGGAATACCTCTAGAACTAGTATATTTGATGCCAGAACATTGAATATGAAGTAAATTTCTATTTCTTACCTTGTTTTCATTCAATGTAAGAATTTCTTAGAATTCCAAAAATTCGTCCTTGTATAATTGAGTCCCACCCTGTATATGTTGACATTTTTAACTATTTATGTGTAAGTTTACGATAAACTAGAACATATTATTGGTACTATCAATTAAAAATGCATATTTATTTGTTAATAATAAAATTACGTGGTCACGGAAAACACGGATTTTTCAACTTTAATACCCTGTATATCGGAAACTAGTCATAGGATTGAATTGGTCCCATGGACACTTTTGGTCAAGAAGTCGAGTACAACATCATATCCAAAATTTATAACATTTGACGGAACGCCACTTTGTCATAAGAAAAGGGCGGGGTCCTTTACTCTACCAGTATAGAGTATGCTTATATAAACGTTCAGAAACCTACCCGGAGTAAACTCTGCATACTCCACTTTTTAATGGAGTATAATATACTCTGACAGCTATGACAGTTTGGTATACAGTAGCTCAGTTCAGATTAGTGCCCAGGTTATTTTTATTGGATAATATTATTCATATTCAACTCATCCATGGTTAACTAATTTCTATTTTCGAAATGAAAAATATAACCCCAAATTTATATACACAACAAAATGACATTTGATTTGCCTCCGGCCGGTGTAGCCTCTGAACGGTTACTCCGAGTAATCAACAAACATTCTTTTCTAATCACGTGATCATACTCTTCTCTACTCACTGGAGTAAGTTTATGAACGTAGCCCTGGACCTATTCTTGAAAGATGTAATTAAGAAGCCTCAATCCATAGAGTGAATTTTGATAATGTTGCCAGTATTATTCAAAAAAAAACTGTTAAGATTATAATCTTCAAAGATGTTAGATATCGATTAAGCTGAAGCTAAGTCAGAGGTTTGAGATTGACAAATGAAATGACCAAAACAAATAAAATTTGCAGAGAAGATAGAAAACAGCTGACTGCTCTTTCAACTTTCGTTTATTCAAAGCAAGAGATCGTAGTTCTCTTAATAATTCAGTGAGGGAGCTTTCACCATCAAGTTTCAATAAAACCACGCCTAGTTTTTTCTCTGGAAGCCAGTGGCGGCTCCTCGAAGAAGGCTAAGGAGGCTCAGCCACCTCAACAATTTATCGAGCAAATAGCACCAGAATAATTTTGTTGATTATTCTTCATTTTATTTCCCGTTTATCTAAATTTTTTTAAATCCACAATTAATTCCTCGTTTTCACTACTTATTTTAGAATCTGACAACAGTGCCCTGAGGCTAGATTCCACAAACATCTCCCTCGAAACACGTGCTGCTTACATAGTTGCAGTTTTTTCTACCAGTCAAATTTCTAATACCGTAAAAAAGAGTGGAAATGGCAACACTCTCGGTAGGCCAGCATCTGGGATAGCTTCTAGCAGTTGCGATGATATACGAACCAAAACGAACTACGGAATACAGAAAACGAGCGTTGGTTCGTGCGTCCTTGTTTTGTTTTAGATGATTAGTTTTGTTTTTTCTTGATAGTTTTAAATTAATATTTGAACAAACAGATGTTAGTTTTCAAAATCTACAACATAAATTCACTGATATAATTTATTCAAGAGAGCGTTTGAAGTATATCCACAGTATATGAACCAACCAGTAGTATATCTCTCATAAATTTCATTCATAAATTGCCAGAGCTTTTGATAACCTTGAACGGATCGTTTTACTATTCATTTTACCATAGGCGTAGGTGCATACGTTTTAAAATGACTTGAACGTGTTAAATGTTTTTTCTTAAATATTGTAGAACAGTACACTGATGAGTTAATGAAACAATAGTCTTATACAAAATATTTATTGGTTTTTCCATATTACAATTTTCATTTTGTTATGATTTTTATTGACAAATTTTAATGTGTAATATAGTCGTACCCTGAAGAAAAGTTTTATTAAATATTTTATTGGAAAATCAACACAAGGATGCACAAACTCTGTTGTTTGACTAATATTTATAAGTGATTCAACAATATTATATTCCGTAGCAACTTTCTCAAAATTCATTTGAAATAATGTTTCTAACAATGAGATGTATTGTACAAAATTTTCATGCGGAATATTCAAGTTTCCAAAAGTATCCTCATTCGTATTTTCATAAGCTCTAAGGTAACAGTATAAAGACGAATCGTCTAAATTCTGATACGCTTGTAAATACGTCTCACATACGCTGCATGTATGAATTTCCGAACATTTTTTATTTAAATAACCACAAAATTGGAATTGGAATAGCCTTTTTTAAAAGAAGTTTTCTTTGATGATGTTGCATAATCATGTCTGGTTCAAAATGAACACCACATAAACGATGTCTACTATTGTATAGAGTTTCTATTTTTGGCATCAAGTCAGGCCTATCGCATGCTTCGAGCCAAACTTTAGCTTTGAAACAAAAACAACAAATTAAATCAATGCATGAAACCAAGGCTCATAAATGTAATATGAAGATCAAATAATAAAGTATTATACATTTCGTATGAAAATACAAATAGTTTCTCACCTTTCTGAATCCTTTGGAAAACGGTAAAATTTTCCATCACAATTATAATATTTATTGTTACATCCACGAACTACACACACACTACCCGATTTCTTCTTTTTAATGGTATCCATTGCAAAAAAATGCTTATAAACTATAAAAATAATACCGAAAAGCCGTAAAAATATAAGCTGTAATAAATAATTTTATTCGCAAATTCACCACTTGCACTTTAAGTGGATCGCAGCACAGCACTGGCCGCCGGATGAGATACTCATCCGATCGACGTTGTAGGTCACAGAGAGCTCTTTAGTGTGACGTCACGAGATAACATACTGG
>CAJUYH010004664.1:10707-26240 GCA_910591685.1 Galerucella tenella | reverse complement strand
TGGAAACTGGACGACACATGCGCAGAGTCTTTTTATGAACGGTTTTTTTTCACTGCGCATGAGTCGTCCAGTTTCCAACCGTCTATAACTGCTCTACGAACAAACCTAGTGTGAACCACAAACGTGCGAACCAACGAGGTAAAAAAGAACGAGGAGAGAACATAACAGTATAAAGGATCATCGAACAAAGTGGCTTCTGAATATGGCCGACTTCCGTAAACAAACCAGAGGCGCACATTAAATTATTCAATTGGGGGGAACAAAAAGTATGTATAAGTTAAAATAATACCCTTCTTGGTGTGCGTCATCGATTGTGACGTATATCCGGGTTTTCGGCATGTCGTTTATTTTATTTGCTATTTTGACATATAGCTAACCTTAAATTTGATAAATAAGATCATCAGGATTGTATTTAGCCAAATTCGAAAAGGCTATGCGATTAATAATTACCAGCGTCTTTTTCTAACTGAAAATACTTGAGAACTTTCAAAATACTGATGTTTTTCCGTGTATTCATGCATATTTTTGTATTATTCATATAAATAAAACAATAAGATTAATATTCACTTCTCATAAATAATAATTGACCGTAAACAACAAAGTACAGACCTGTCAAGAACTGTCAGTGTGACAGTAGAAAAGACGTAAGACTTATTGCCGCTATGAAAGTAACGCCTTCATAGTATTTTAAACTCTCGATTGATAGGTTGAGCTTGAGCGTAATCTAAACATCAACCAATCAAATTTTTGTAAGTCAAAGATTAGGGTTAACGTTTGTAATACATTTGAACGGTTTATTATTGTGATAATTTGATTAGGATTAATCACAGACCTGCCTTTTTTTCCATTTCTTCCTACGTAATGTGTTAGAAAGACATTAACAATCGATGACGCACACCAAGAAGGGTATTATTTCTACTATATGTTGACACAAGAATTGATGACTAATGTCACTAATGTGGCTTCTTAATATGGCGTCTTCCGTCGAAAGTTGGTTAAATCACTACCACGCTTAACTTCCCTCCTTTTTCTTTTACCTCGTTGGTGCGAACACTTAGACTGAACTATTAGAAAGGGAAATGGTAACACAAAATACTTGGTTATTTGTACCAGTAGTAGAAACAAACCGTTCCACATCCGTTACCGCTTATATTTATTTAATATTAATAAATTTGTAAGAAATATGCAACGTAAAAAATCTACACAGCAAAACTAGAACTATTAATTTGAGTTGGTTGTTAAGAAAATTTTTCTTACCGTCTTTTCGGCCACTTTTCCAATCACCATGATAGTAAATAGGTGTCGATGCCACGTTTAGAAATCCTTTTCCATGAAAAAACCCATTGCAAAACTCACCTTTGTAAGTGCTTAAATCGGTGAGAGAAATATCACCTTTACCGGTAATGTAGCCATCTTGAAAGTCTCCCTGAAAACGTCAAGTGTCAAATGTCATTTGTCTATCATAGTATATGGCAACGCCGCGAATAAGCAAAGATAGAGGTAGAAGCTCAAAGTAGCTCTTTTCACCGGCGTTGCCACATTCATAGAAGTTTAAACTATCAATTTCTTCAAATTAATAACCTTATTTTGGTTAATTTTTTAACGAGGGGAAGAGAAAATAACAATAGATTTGTAGTTTGGTTGTTTTGTATTGATTTAATGATTCTTTCTATCATAAACAGTCATATATAGCTTTGAAAATACCTAAGCAATTTATACAACCTCCACCTCGAAAATAGCACTAAATCAATCCACGTGTTGTGCAAAGAACGCTTTTTCATAGGTTTATCATTAGATTCCTCAGGGTATGACGTTACGTGGACTATTCAATTCACCCTTCCCCTTCTGTATAGCTTTTTCAATCATTTTCCTTGCTTTTCTCGATAAATTAACCAATAATCTGCTTTAACCATGAAGGTAAAAGATAGAGGAGAGAACATAACAGTGTAAAGAATCATCGACCAAATTAGCTTCTCAATATGGCCGATTTCCGTTGAAGCGTAAACAAACCAGAGTCATACATTAAATTATTCAATTAGGGGAAACAAAAAACTCTCATATGCATCATATTGGATAGAAGCAGTCTCCAAACACTATTGTACAACTCAATATCAATACCAATATGTACTCATAAATAACCTTTAGTCCAGTAAATGAAGGAGGAAAAAAAGGTAAAGTTAACATTAATGACGCCCTGTTTTCATCTTCCGGTTGGAAGTTGCATTTGGTACATCATTAAACATGAGACAAAGTTCTGCATGAAAACGCGTGCGAGGGCGGAGAAAATGGCCCCAAAAGACCAGGAAAATAGGTTTTCAGCCAATATCTCCTAAAATATGGCAGTTAGAGATTTTCGGTTTAGATAAAAATTGAAGTTCAGGTCATTTTCTACAAAAATGGTCCTCATGATTTTTTTCGCAACATTAATATTTTCTGCAAAAAAACCGGGTTGAAATACCGGAAATTTTGAGACTTGTGAAATATGCAAGTTTTGTACAAAATTTGAGCTGGGGGGTGTTGGAAATCCATTATTTTCAATGTTTTGGATTGTGGAAACCAATTGTAGATGGCGCCACCTCATTTTACAGATTGGGAAAATCCTCGGTGCCATAAATGAGAAACCCTGTAACCAGACACTTTTGATGGATATTTATGTTTCCGAGGGTCTTGTTTTCCTCTCAGATGAGGCCTCAAGATATACTTATTAGGAAAACGGGCTATAAGATTAATTCTAGCGAGATGGACCTCACCAGTGGACCTGAATCTAGCAACAATCAGCTTTGCACATGTGGCAAAAAACTGAAGTTCATTAGGCTTTTGGTAAGGAAAACTGAAAATGCCTCAAGAATAAAGAATATTTACCCATAATACTCAGCAACAATTTCTTGCAGATTCTCCGCAAATTTTTGCACATTTTTTTGCAACCAGATTTATTGAGGTTTTTGGAATAACGAGTTATAAACGTTCTCCATGTTTCATTTATTATAGAAAAATATATATTTTATTTATTTATTTATTTATTTATTTATCAACGGGAGAACCCAATATAATGATACAAGAATAATACATTATAGACTAAAAATTTTTTTTTCCCGATTTATTGTCGCATCAACAGCTGGGGGTTATTAGCGACAGAAACCATTTAATGTAGGTACATTAGGTAGAGATGCATGAATTACAGAATATTATACAACTTTGAAGACTTAAGAAATTGACATAGGTTATTTTCGTATTTTCTATCAAAAATGGACGATAGTACATATGGTAAATTTGCATTTTTTCGCTGAATATCATATTTTTTACAGTCTAGCAATATATGTTTTACCGTGATAATAACATTACATGTATCACAAATCGTGCTCTCTTCTTTTTTCATTAGGTAGTCGTGCGTAAATCTTGTGTTACATAGAAAATTTTTAACAAAAGTACAAGAGATTCGCGGGTTAATTGTCCGTGAATTGATGAAAAAAGTATATAAAAATACATTGCAATTATGACATAAATCTGTTCGTCACCAGTCATCATCTGATTCTTGGTCAAGAACTTCTTCTGGGTCTAGAGCTCCCTCTAGCTCTACCTCGTCAACAACTTCTTCTGAGTCTACAGATTCCTCTAATTCTACCTCTTGGGATAACATATTATCGCTGTCTTTATAATTCGAACACTGGCGTGACTCACACGAACCACAAATAGATGAGCAGACGACACGAGCGCCACGTAGAGCACACGCGCGGCGAACGACGGAGAAACGAAAGTAATAAATTATAGCGTATACATTTAGATATACTGGTTTTTCCCCGGGGTATCATGACTTGTATACATCGATGGAAAGGTGGGAATTCCTCCATTACACTAGTTAAGGTGTAAAAATGTTAGAAATAAAGAGCAGGGAGGAAAAAACCACCAAAAAAAGTGCGTTTTTTCCTTGAGCCCGCGTTTTCTAATTTTATTGAAAAATAGACGACTTCGCCAAAAAAGTAATTGCACAATCGGAAGGTAGACATTCTTAGCTTTCAAATGATGTATCATAGAGACCAATCGGATCATATATACATTTTTAATTGATTGGTGTTCACAAAATTTCCCCGCGATCCAAAAACACCAAAAATTTGGGATTCAATAAACAACGATTAAATGAAAATTTAAAAAAATTAGGGTATACAAATTCCTGGCGAGGTCAAAATTGCCCGGAGCAAAAAGTTTGTCCCGTGTTCCGATATGGCCAAAAGAGTCAAGCGTGACTCAATTCACAGGGTATGATAGCAGCAGAATTCCTCTTTCACATGAATTGTGAATCATGAGAAAATATGCATTTTTCACAAAGTTATTGAATAATTTGTCCCCCTGCTGATGTGTAAATACACGGACTGTGCTCTCCGGCATACAGCATAGAAGCTCATTATTCGAGGTGCGATTGGTGCCGTTTTTCTTGAAACCGGTCGAATTTTCGAGAAAAATTACGAGGACCATTTTTGTAGAAAATTAACTGAACTTCAATTTTTATCCGAACCAAAAATCTCTAACTGCCATATTTTAGGAGATATTGACTGAAAACCTATTTTTCTGGTCTTTTGGGGCCATGTTCTCCGCCCTCGCACGCGTTTTCATGCAGAACTTTGTCTCATGTTTAATGAGGTACCAAATGCAACTTCCAGCCGGAAGATAAAAATAGGGCGTAATTAATGTTAACTTTTTTCCTTTATTTACTGGAATACTTCCTAATACTGAAAATCACGATTTTTTTAACGTGGCTTTTCAATTTGACACATTTCAGTTTATTAAGGTTATCTTTGTTCACACAAGAATTGATGACTAATGTCACTAATGTCACTAATGTGGCTTCTCAATGTGGCAACTTCCGTCGAAATTCGGTTAAATCACTACCACGCTTACTTTCCCTCCTTTTTCTTTCACCTCGTTGGCTCTAACCGAGAAAAAATAAGGTTATGATTTTGAATAAATTGACAAGATTGTTATGTTGGGAAGAGTGATTGACGATATTTCTTTCAGACAGATCTTCTAGAGAAATGAACTTACGTTATAAACAGTACTGTCTTCCCAAATGAATTTTCCATTTCCATTCATCAGGTATTCGTTAGTTGGTCCTTCGTATACATTTCCATTGGAAAACATAATTCGATCTATTCTAACCATCACTGGATCAAATGTCTAAAATTTCCTTGTTTAAACAAACATATTTATGTATACTTCGGCAAGTTATCTGAAGCCGTGAAAGGAATGCAGTCAAAAACATTCGATATTGCCACGTTTAACTATGAAAAAGCTAAGGTGCTAAGTATGTAGTGATAATAATTAGAAAAGGGACTTTTTATTATTAACAATAGTAACAATATGATTAAACGTTAATTCTTTAATGTGCTTGCTTCCTTGGATTTTTCCTATTAACATTATTTTTCCAATTTATGAATATTAAAAGATGAGCACTTTTCCAAATTTGTTATGGGCTTCTTCAAGCTCTGGCAGCGTTGTACGAAAACCATAATGACCACACCCCCGAATTACATAATTGATGATTTTTATCGAAAGCTGACTTCTTATTGGCAAACGCGTGCGTGTGTTCTTCCCTCTCACTTCGTCAATTGACTGATACTGATTTATCCAGTGGCATTGGTATTGTCAGTGACCTTTGTATTTTCAATTTTGCTTGGTATAATAGATACCGTACGCCATTTGTCCGCTTATGACATATATGCGCCACGTTTCCCCGCCTCTTACCGATGCCCCGTAGCTTTTGCCAAACTATTATAGTCACTTGAGCTTTAAATATTTAGAATGTAAAAAAAAGGATTTAGTGCTTTATTTCGAGTCCAAAGTCTTTACGACCTTCTTACTTACATTTTTTAGCACATCGACGCTCGTAGAAGCAAAGTTCTGTTCGGTCTGTTCTTCTGTACTGTCTAAGCCGTCTCCAAGAGTGCCAAGTAAAGATGATTTTAAAAAATGCGAGCTTTCTTTTTCCAAAATGAACTTTGAACCTTTGACTCCAACCACGTTAGACTGTTGCAATTCGGCTTCTTCGACGTCTCTATAGTCCCTTATTACGCAACTCACTTCAGTTACAGAATAAGTGCTACCATTCTCATTACATTCAAGTTTTCTCATTAAAGGTATACGCATCTGGAAAGAAACTTTTCGAATACGAACCTACAGAAGACTTGGTGGACGTACCTTAATTTTATCTTGTAAAAGAAAATCTAGAAATTTTTCCAAAATTCCTAATCTCGAATTCGGTTCATCCTCTACGTAATACAATGAAGATTTATGAACTTTCACAGTCTCTATTTTTAATTTTCGAGACTTTCGTTTTTTAGCGAATAAACCGCTACCGCCAACTATACGAGAGAATGATGATTTTCGATCTGGTTTTTTCGACATTTTTATTCAAATTTTATTGAATTAATCAGTTGTACATGTCAACTGACAGGTGGTGTTAAACCACAGAGTACACCATCTAACAAGAGACGAATGCTTTGTCGGTTCCTTTGAAGTTGGACTTAAACGGAAATACGTCGAGACTGACAGATATACTACTTGATACCACAGAGTACACCATCTAACTAAGGCAGTGACAACCAAACCACAGAAAACTGAGTAACTGACGGGAACGAACGAACGGAAGTGTCGACTTGACATTGACATATATACTAATTAATTCACGCATGTGCACACAAAATTGCGATCACGAAAACGGCTTTCATTCGCCTCTTGTTAGATGGTGTACTCTGTGGTTAAACTTAACCAAAATATGACGTTGTTTCAATGTTAATATAGTTCAGTGGGACATTAGAAAAAAACAGAAGACACATTGCCGCTACGAAAGGTACGTCTGCATCCTATTTTGAATGATATAATGTCTCCCGATCGATAGATCATGCTTGTGCGTAGCCTAAACATCAACTAATCAAATTTTTTACGTGAAAGATTTGAGTTGACGTTTGTAGTACATTTAAAGGATTCATTATTGTGATATTTTGATTAAGATTAATCACAGACCTCCCTTTTTTTCATTTCTTCCAACGTAATGGGTTAGGAGAACATTAACAATCGATGACGCACACCAAGAAGGGTATTTTATGAACTCTAGTCCATTATTTTCCAATATTTTTATTCTCATAAAGTTTTTATGTTCCTACTAATATTGCTTTTTAGCCGTTTGCGTGCCATTCTTTCCAAGTTTGGTAATGGCATTTGGAGCCCATTCCTTCTTGTTGCTTAATTCCGTAACGAATTTCTTTGAAAAGCTTTACTTTTCCATCATACCATCTTGTAATATGTCCCAGATTTTTTGATTTCTAAGAAGTATGGAGGTGGTTTTTTAGTGACTCCCTCTCTACTAAGTCTGTATCTTGTTCTTTCTGCAACACTTTCCATTACCATATGTAGCTGAGTGAGGTTGAGAATTACTTCCAAGTTCCATGGCTACCGCGTTTGGCATGTTCTCGTTTCTCCTGTAATGCACATACGCCATTTGTTGCTTTCGTTTATTTGGGCTTCAAGCACTTGTGCGTGACGCCTCAGTCGTCATGACTTTTAAGCAAAACGAACACGATTTTTTAGGATCTTCAAAACTCAAAGGGGAAGGGTGAATCCAATTATTATATTCCCTTCCCCTTCTGGAATAACTTGATGTTGATTACAAAGTATTGGATATTTTCTGAGGGGAAGGCTGAATACAATGATTATATATTTTTTGTTTCCCCTTCTTCAAATACGCAATATAATGATATCATCATATATAAAATGTGTTTATAATTTCATTTATGTTCTTGGGTTTGTCTTGAATGAATCTTACTAATAATATAGTCTGATACAATATTTAATTTCGTATCTTAATAGTCATGTAGCATGATTGTCGAGTAGTCGATTACAGCTGGCAACCACGCTACAAAGTATTGTATGTTTTGTAGGTTGCATATCTGTGTATGCGATTATTATTAAAATTATTTATATCCAAACTGGTTGCCTGTAAAATATATATTTATAAAAGTGGTAATTTAAACAATATTATGAAGAATCTAACTGGATTTTTTTCATAGATAGCGAGAACACATGTTGTTGATCACTTTCATGTACAGAGCAATACATTTAAACTGTTTTTTGTATGAAATATCATGCCAAAAAGTAATGGCTCAAGTGGCGAAAAAAAATCTTTTTTTGGATTTTTCTTTGTAAATTGTGTATAACCCGCAAATTTTTTGACGGATTATTCTCAAAATAGGTGAGTACTATCGATTTTTCGCAAAATCAGTCAAAAATTCGTGTTTCCCTATAGTTCAACGGACCCCGTAATCGGCACAAAGCCTTGGTACGTAGCCACTTGGACTTTGGGTCAATAATCTTCTCATGGGGGGTTTGCAAAACAGATTTGGAAAAGCTGGATAGAGTACAGTATCAGGCTATTAGACTTAGTTTAGGATTAATGAAATCCACCCCCATAAATATAATATTATCAGAGGCTGGAGAATGGGATCTAAGTCATCGCAGGACTTGGTTGGCTACAAAGTTTTTATTAAAAAATGCTTCCCTCACGAAGAGCAAAGTATATAATCTAGTTTCCGATTTCTACATTGATTATAATGATAAAATTAACATATGGGAGAGAAAGGTTACTCCTCCATTGATAGAGGCCTTTGACATTGTGTCTGTTATTGCTGGCAGATTATTGAAACACACTAAATTACCTTCCTATTAATTCTCATTGGAATCTCAATATTTAAGTACTAAAGTAATAGATTTGAAATTGGAGAAGGACAAAATGAATAAATGGGATTTTCTCCAAAAAGTTTCAATTAAATGGGGTGATTCTGTTTACAAAATATTTACAGATGCGTCAAAATCTCAAGATGGTAGAGTGGGTATCGGGGTTTACTCCAAAGAGGCAAAGATCTCAGTATCTATGGGTTGCCCAAATGAATTTAGCATTTGCACAGCGGAAGTATACGCCATATATACTGCCTTAAAACTTATAGACACGTTACAACTGAACAATTGCATTATTTTCTCAGATTCCCTCAGTGCATTAAATAGAATTACGTCTCAGGGACTATCTGGCAAGACAGACCAAATTACCTTGCTAACGAAGGAAATTCTATGGACAGCTCACGCCAGGCAACGAGACATAGAATTTGTCTGGATTCCAAGTCACACCGATATAACAGGTAATGATACTGGAAGAGACTACAAGCCTACCTTCTCCAAAGTTGACTATAGAGAATTCATACCGTATCTTAAGAATAACCTATGGATTTCCTGGGAGAGGAAATGGAGAAGTATGTCCGTATGTAGAGGGAATTTTTATGCCAGTATCCATTATAATCCATATAGAAGGCCATGGTTTCAATTTCTTAAAAACAGTTCGAGAGCCTTCGTCACTGTGATGTGCAGACTTCGAAGTGGGCATTGCTGCTCCCCAGTGCACCTACATCGTATTGGAGTGAAGGAAGATCCTTATTGCACCTGTGGTAAAGAGGGGGATGTCAATCATATATTCCTAGACTGTGAAGTGAATAATTTTAGATGTAGCAATTTGTATAAAGTCTTGCTTGGCAGTATTAACACCGGTCCTGTTTCCATAAATAACATTATACACTCCACATGCTTAACCTCTATGCGAGCTTTAATGGACTTCTTAGTGTGCAGCAACTTGAAATTATAATTCCTGCATTTATAATTGGTTTGTTCTAAATTTCCAGTGGAATACATTAAATTAACAAATATTCGTATTTTCCAACAAAGAAGAACGACTCTGGGTGCAAGGTAATACCGAGCCCAATAAAATTGGAGAAGAAGAAGAAGAAACTTTAAATAAACGTCAAACCGGTCAAACGTCAAATTTTTAATGTCCGTGGCTTCAAGCTCATACTTTTCGGTATGTGCTCAAGGGGCAAGGGGAAGGTAAGACTAGGCGTCACGCCCGATAATAAACGAACGAAATTCAGTCACTACGAGCTGCTACCAGCATATTATGTAAAAGAGAAGTAAGCAGCCCAAGAGTTGACAGAACCACAATTATTATGTATTTTAATTTCGTGATTAGTAGTGAAAAAAGAAGTATAGATTATGTTAAGTTGCATAATCGAGTTGTAATTCCCTGAGGTGGGTTAAAGGGCACGGCAGGAATAAAGGTCATCGCATTGCCGATTCTTTAGCCAGGGAAGCAGCTGGACTAAACATTTTAGGACCCAGTGACACCTACGGCCTAACGACTTCGACAATTGTGGAACTAGCCAAACGTTACACCCATGTTCAATACCTCAAGAGATGGGATGGAATCAAAGGATGCAGTCTGGCTAATGGACACACCTCTATGCAGGATGTGTGAACAGGAAGATGAAAGTGTCAGGCATGTCTTGTGCGAGTGTCCGGAGTTATCGTCAATAAGAGAATGTGTGTTCGGTGAGTCTTGGCTTACACCTGCCGATATAAAGGTGATGTCTCCTAGTGACCTGTCCACATTCCTGGGAAGGACAGGATGGACGATGACCTAGGAGAACAACTCCTTGGGAGGATGTACAATGGGTCACATGTGGCCTAAGTGCTGTGAGCCTCCCTACTCTACAGATACAGATCCACCTAGTAAGAGTTAAAACCACAGAATACACCATCCCAACAAGAAGCGAAGCTTGTGCTATTTTACAATTCATTTTCTGAGTGCGCATGTCTGACAGTCGTCATTTTAAGCCCGTTATCTGTCAATTACATGTGATTTTATTGTTTACCAAAGAATTTTCTTTGTTGTAAGCTTTTTGGTTATTAACATATTTTTTTGTGTTTTGAACGATACAATTTGTTTACAAAATTACATTTATTAGTTATGGCCTCAAAACAGTCTAACCTATAGAAGTGATAGTCTAATAGAAGTACCTAGAATAAAAAAATGAGGTGTCAAACCCATCCACCTGAAGCGCTAGTTGCAATTGAGTTGTCGAAATAGGCAAGGCAGCGGAGGCCGAAGGGAAGAAGAATTTCAGCGATCGCAGTGGATGGGTTCATAGTGCTTTTTTAATGGAAGTTTGTTCATTTTGATGTCTAACCATTTCCTAAAGTCAGGTAATACCTAAAAAGAATTTAGGAATTCCTAAATGCAATTTACATTTTACCACGCGCTAAGTAATACCTAAGAGTGATAATATTTCTTTTTGATCAATCCTGGAAGGATTGTAGGAACAACTTTGCGAGTGAGGCCCCTTTTTGTCCCAATAACAATATATTGTGGTTCGAAATGCCTGTTGCAAACTTTGTAGGATTTATAAATCTGCTCAGCGCTTGATTCCTTTAGTTTTGAATTGCGAATAAAGGCAACCCATTCATTCAACAACAAAGGGTCACGTTTGGCAAACCGATCTCGTTTTGATGTGATGTCTGTACACCCAAGAACGCAACACTTTCACACCAACCATTATAAAGTTATAATATTATGAATTATCACACTTAATAACACTTACAGTACCTAATTAAAACACAAATTACAGAACCAAATGGCAAAAGGAAACAATCTATAAAAGACAATAGTGACAACAACTATATGACAGTTATGATGAATTTTAAAATATTTTCTTCTTTTCGTGCTAAAGGCCTCAGCTGCCAGGCCTGCTTCGACAACTCAATTGCAACTAGCGCTTCAGGTGGATGGGTTTGAAACCTCATTTTTGTATTCAAGGTCATCCTATAAACTTTCACTTCTATAGGTTATTCTTTTTTTTTATTTTTTGGGAAATTAAACCACAATATTTTTAAATTCTTTACTTCAACGTTTCGGTAGCGTTCCAGCTACCGTTGTCAAGAAAAAATAAGTAGAAATTAAGTAATTTTTTATCCCTAACTGACACAACAGAAAAAATTTGACAACTAGACAATCAAAAATTATTTTGAAGTTTAAGACTGCAAAATTTTGTTATTGTGGTTTAATTTCCCAAAAAATTAAAAAAAGAATGAATAATATACCACAAGGAACATACAGAAGATATTTCTATAGGTTAGACTGTTTTGTGGTTATGGCGCTAAAAACTTGTGCAATAGAGGAGTTCAGTCTAAGGTCAGTGTGGCCAACAAAAAGTGGTTTTTCTGACAAGAATGACAGTTAATGTCTAGATTTTTGCATGTTTTTTATCATTACGAACATCTATATTGCTTTATTAAAATAATGAATACTCCCCCGAAGCGTAAATATTGGAATTTGAAATGACTTTTTAGCTGAATACACAGCACATCGGTGGCCAAAAATTCCAGGAACTCTTGGCATGTCACCATTTCATTTTTGTTATCTGTCACTAGTTATGTCAAATGTCAGTGGAAAAAGTAATTAGAACAATAGAGATACAACTAACTAGAAATGCTACTAAAATCTAATCGAAAATGAACATACACAATTAAACGAATATCAACAAAAATAAATATAACTGACATTTGACATAACCAGTGACAGAATAACAGAAATTAAATGGTGACATGGCAAGAGTTCCTGGAATTTTTGGCCACCGATGTGCTGTGTATTCAGCTAAAAAGTCATTTTAAATTCCAAGATTTACGCTTCGGGGGTGTATTCATTATATTAATAAAGCAATATAGATGTTCGCAATGATGAAAAACATGCAAAAATCTTATGTTTTAAGGGGTAGACATTAACTGTCATTCTTGTCAGAAAAACCACTTTTTGTTGGCCACACTGCAGCGCTATTCTTGACATCATTCGCGATTTCACGTATACGAGAATTTACGAAGGGTCAAATTGCGAACACTTGATGAAAGTGGTATTCTTGACCACCCTTCGCGATCCCTTGCGAGTGTAGGCTTGGCAACAGCTGAATAATTGAAATCTGCTGTCAAAAAAGAAGATTTGTAAAAGGCAAAGAACAAGTGTATAACCCTCCACGCTTTTACCTTAGTTAACATTGATTTTGGTACAATATTATTTAATTATTTGTAATTTTGTTAAAGCAATATGTCGAATATTGACTCTAAAAACTCGTATGTAACTTTGGAACAAAAAAATTTGTTAGTAGAATTTATGAAAAAAAATCCTAATTTAGTAAGTGGAAAGTATTCTCCAAATTTTTTCTCAAAAGGACGGCCAATCACTGTGGCAAGATATATCTGCCATCCTAGATAGTTGTGTAGGTGCCAGAAAAGACTGAAAAACGGTTCCTCTCGAAATTCACGACCACTAGGTTCCACTCGCTGTTCTCTGCGAGTATTAGCGAACGTCGCGAGTGGTCAAGAATACGAAAATGTAAGAATCGTTCGAACTATTGGAAATCACGAGTGACCTTGACATTTGCGAGTGCTCAAGAATAGCACTGCTGACCTTAGACTGAACTCCTCTATTCGTGGCTATCATTCAAGTGATGGATGGATAATTGAAAAAAACAATAAAACTTCGATATCTATGGAGAAAAATTCACTGTGGCTTCTTTTTTATAACTTCGCTGTCACAGATATCAGTACATTTTCTCTGGGTGTAAAATTTAATTCTGAATCTGGCGAAGTGTAACTTTTAAATATATATATAATAAAAATTTTATTTTCAAGCACCATACTTATTGTAATGTTTTATCATCATTTACTGAAATTCTTTCTATTGTAAACTGATATTATAAATATATAATCTATTATTATTGGATTGGTTTTTAGACTCACCCTATCCTACATATAGTGCAACATAAAAACATACACATATAATTTCGATAACAATATAGAAAATAAGAATCATTTGGTTAAACAATAGCTCATTATTTTTAATAATGGATGGTACCTACTCCAAAAACAGAAGCTAAAACTTATATTTATATATTTTTCACAATATTTGTTAAGCTGTTGAATTAAAAAATTGAATAGATGAGTCTTTTACTTGATGTAGATCCATAGTAAGTTATGAAATCAAACAATTTGATTTTGTTAAATACAATGTAGATTTAACAAAATAAAATTGTTTGATTTCATAACTGTTGAATTAACTTGAGCAATTCATAAGTTGAGTTGAACAATTAAAACTTTGTCGAAACAAGTCATAAAAATAAACAATTATTATTTGAGATTCTTTGGTTTCACTTTTTTGCGTGTAGCTAACATTTAATAGGGAACTTGCCAAAAAAATAAAATCATTTAAAAACAATTAAAATCGTAAGATATTATCATAAGGAACTTCTTAGAAAAAGAAAAATTCCAATAACGATTAAATTACCTGAGAAATAAAGGGTTAAAATTTGAACAATTTGAACTGCTCTTAAAACGCGCTGCCATTGGTTGTGACGTCAGACCGCACTTTTCGAGTCAGGCGATCGTGAACTGACAATTCAAACAACACGTAAAAAATCAATAAGAAATGCTTCAAATGGCTGTCAAACTCGTGCCGGCCGGGTGCTTTCTATGGTTACCGATGTACGAGGTGCGGTGTGACGTCACAGCCGCTGCCGCGCATTCTGCTTCGTTTGAATATACCCGGTGGCGATTGCAACTTTAATTATTTATTGTGAAATAAGTATTGCGATTTAAGGGCTGATATTTGGTATAATGTGTTTTCATATATAAACACACATTTTGGTAAAATAAAAAAAATGGGCAAGTTCCCTATTTACATTTTTTGAACAATTTTCTCAGTGTAACTTGATCCGTTATCTGTCAACGTCAGTTTGAAGGTCACGAAATTTTGCCCCCAAAAAATCAAAGGATTTACGCCGGCTTTCGTTTCTTGTTTGGCTGGTGTATTCTGTGTTAAAACTATAGATTTAAATAGAGAGATACCAAACGCAATCAGAAAACAGCTAACTGATGAACTAGATGACGATTTGCACTAAAAGTTGCAAAAATTAAGCAATTCCTAACGTTCAGTTTTCTTCTAAAATATTTGGCTTGAAACTATTTTAAATTATTACTAATATCGGCTTGAAATCACGTTATCATAAAATATTATTGCAATCTGAAAGACTAAACTCCATTTCACTTCTTTTTGCAACTTAGTAGACAATGGTAGGTACTTGCCATAATTTTTGTCAAATGTGGGAGGTATTTGGAAAAAAAAGACGTATTTATAGTATAAGACTGAGTGTATTTCATTTATAAAAGGTATAATAAACTTTGCTCAGCTTACAACTAACCTAACCTAACAAAATAAATTATTTATATTTGTCAAACTATATCGTTTTCAACTTATTTGAACCGAAAAATCGATTGGTAGAGCTTTCTGGAAAAATCTAAATTTTACCAAAAAATAGAGTACTTATGTGGATATATATATATAGGAATACAAGGATATTAAAAATTTTCTGATAAAGATAAAAATACATCGTTTTAAAAGATAATTTGACAGTTTTTGACACATTTTAGTGAAAACTGGTGTCAAAAATTAATTCTCAAGGCCCTGTTCAGTCTTGTTGTATTGTTGTCTTGTCTTGTTGTCTTGTTGTCTTGTTTTCTTGTCTTGTTGTCTTGTTGTCTTGTTGTCTTGTTTTCTTGTTTTGTTGTCTTGTTTTGTTGTCTTGTTGTCTTGTTGTCTTGTTGTCTTGTTGTCTTGTTGT
>CAJUYH010004664.1:0-10697 GCA_910591685.1 Galerucella tenella | reverse complement strand
GTTGTCTTGTTGTCTTGTTGTCTTGTTGTCTTGTTGTCTTGTTGTCTGGTTGTCTGGTTGTCTCGTTGTCTTGTTGTCTTGTTGTCTTGTTGTCTTGTTTATTATTACCAACACTAAAAATCCCGATTTAAGAGACCCCAATTTACGGAAAAACATCCATCATATCCGATCCCATATTAAAATTCGTTCCAACATTATTATTAACTTGATAATTTTCTGGAAGATTTTTTGTTGGAATTAGAAGTACAAATCGCTGAGTAGAACTTCCATTCGGTCTTATGAAGGCTCCCAATAGAGGTACTCTCTGCGTCAAACTTTGAGCGAAGCTCTGGATACCATTACCGACATTCTGTGTGAAACCTTGTAAATTAGATCCTACGTTTTGAGCAAAATTTCCAACGCTAGAAGCCCATCCGCCAACTGTATTACCAACTGAGGAAAAAGTATCGGGTACGTTGATTTCTATCGGGAAAAAACTGGAAGATTCGATCCAATTACCGATGAAATCCAGAGGGCCTCTTAGTTGCTGGTTTGGTGATAAAACACTGAAAAATAAAATTAAAGCATAAGAAACATTGCCTATAATATATAGCAAAGAAAACGCATTTCTTTCTATCGACAATGACACGCTTAGTTACGCATAGCACCAATGTATAGTATCTATGTCTATCATCTTTCCACGCTACCCTTTTACAACCTTTTTCACGTATTAACATATGCTATTAATGTTCTCAAAATTGGACAAAATCATACATTAATGACCCCTGGGTGTGTTCTGTGAATGACCCCTATTAATGCATGATTTACATTAAATCAACGATTTCTCTGTAGGCAACCCAACGAACATCGTATACATTATATTTATATTGACAGTTACCTGTGGTGTAGGCAACCAAACATGACATTTTTCATTTTGGACAATGATAAATGAATATTTTCATTTTTTAAATATTGAGAAAAACGAATAGAGCTTATACAGTCGACGGAAAAGCTTGTAACTAACACGAGTATTAAAAGGGCTATTAACAATCTCGAACATAAACCCACTCGCTCCTGCTCGTGCTCGATTGTTAATGGCCCTCATTAATACACTTGTTGGTTAAACTTAATTATTTTCTACTAGAATTTTAATGACCTCAATTAACTACAAACAAAATAATTCAAATAGGTACCAATTTTTCTGTTTCTAAAATGACTAAACACCAAATAATAAAAATATTTTTAAATATAACTATTTAAGAACTAATTCTGTATACCTGACAGGTACTAATATCACCCTTGGATCGGTCTGCATAGGTAAACTAAATGTCACTTCAAAACATATAAAGAAAGTTAAACAACTAATTAATGTCTTCATTGCTCTTCTCGGTTAACCGTTATTCGACTGATTCCACTGATTATAATACACTTATACCCAACTCAAAGTGTGTTTAAAAAATTTACATTCAGTACTAGTAACATTTTCTTCCTTTAGACCAGTCACGCAACAGCTTACATTGTATTGTAATTGTGAAAGACAATTTACTTAATTACAGCCATTTTTAATCCAAAAGTTCGAGTGCGTGCAGTGATTACCTATTTGAAGAAAAATTACTGAATAAAAATAAGAAATAAGAGCTCAACCTGATAACAAAAAATAATTGAACTGTTAAATTACTTTGTGCACCAGCACCTGGCCTAAGCCTACATATTCCTAATGAATAAAACCTCTTTTGGTTTCGGAAGTTCATTAGTTATATTTATGTGAAGAACTTATTGCTCCAAATCCTAGGTACTGTTACTTTTGATGGATTTGTAACGGCTAAAAAAATACTTGAAATAACAATTCAAATAAATAATATTATGATCATTTAGTCTCCATGGTTGTGATGCTGGTCTGCATTTAGGTACATATTTAATATATAATTTATAACTTTTGGTGGTGCAGCATCAATTATAAGATCAAATATATATGCAACTAAGAATACATTAAAATGCATCCTATTTACTCACCTATTTCTAATTATGGTGTGATAATTTTACATTTTAATCAGTCCCTGCTATTGCTGGAATATTCTAAACTATCTGCAACTCTGACAGGAATATAAGTCGAAGATCTTGGTGTAATATAAACAAAACTTTCATTTTTCACTTTAATAACATTATGTATTGCTTCATACAACAATTCTTCCTTCGTTTTATTTGGAACATTTTCTATAATTTCAAAAAGATTAGTCGAATTGGTATTTTTTTCATCCAGCTCGCTGTAATCTTCAAAAAATGTTGATTCAGTTGTGATATTGATATTTAAAGTAATTAAAGTTTCATCTGTATCTGCATTTAGTAGTACTTCTTCTGTAGTATCTTTTACAATAATGTTAGTGTTAGCATCTAAATTGTTGTTATCAAATGGTTTGTTTTCATCTCCAATCAATTCTTCCGCAGTCCCTGCACTTGGTACATTATCCTCTATCAATGAAATGTTCATGTCAGTGATGTTCCCTTTATCTATCGAGTAAATATGCGAAGGACTGTCCCATGTTGGTGGTCGGCTAAGATCTTCATACACGTAGTTGGAATTGTGGGTTTGAATTTTTTGTAAAATGAATTCCAATGGAGGAGGTAGTTTACTTATAGTTCCTTGTTGGTTGTTATTAAATAGTTTGTTAAAGACCTGACCGGGTTTAAATATGTTAACAGGATTAGCACTCATTTCAAAAAGAAAAAATACAAAGCACAACCGGTACATAGTGACGTTTATAAATAACTAAATACAAAATTTCTCTTTCCTGATGGCTTGTTTGAAAAAAGTGGAACACCATTCAGATAATAAAAATAAAATATTTATCAGTTTTATAAAACTTGTTTCTGATGGTCGGTTTATGCTCGATTATTCTCAAGAAAAATATTTAAAGAATTCGTAGATTAAATTTAAAAAGCTCCCTAAATTTTGGGAATAACGTTGGGAATAACTAATAAACTACTAAAATACCAGATGAAGATCACTACAATTGTCACTCTTGAATTAACCTATAGATGTCGCTACTATATTTAAATTACCGGTATAAAATATCATAACATATCAAAATTTCTGTCAAATAATTTTATTTTTGTCAAAAAACCCAATTATTTTCGTATAATGGGAAATGTTTTATTTGGTCAACGATGTGACCATCCAAGTGACGAAAGTGTCATAAATCTGTCAGATAGTTGTATTGATAAACTTTTGAAACCTCCAGGTAAACGATGCATTCTATATTATGATATACCTAAAATTGTAACTTCCTATAACTAATATGTACCTATATAACCTTTTTTAGAAGAACGTCAATCTGTAGTATGTAAACCTTCTAATAGACGAATAGAAGATGATAAATGGATGAAGAAATTAAGATGTAAAGATGACCTACACTCAAAAAAGAATGGGATTTCATTAGCAGATATCGATAAACTGCTCAAAAGTATAGAGGGTAAACTTGGTGAAATTAGGCACCCCAATTGTTCTACTGAAGAAGTACGTCAATATTTTAAATCATTTTATATCAGAAATGTTTATTTTTATATTATCACAATTTACTATACGCTAATCACATTACACGTTTCAGTATTGTTGGTTGCATAACTGCTTCTTTTTTAAATGCTGGAAATTTTATGAAAATTCCATTCTAGCTAATTGCTTGCCTAAGACAAAATGCCAAATGTATGTCAAAATGTGAAAAGCACATGAATGAATTCATAGATTGTATAGACACAGAAAGAATAGAAGCAATTAAAAGATCATTTATTGTTAAAAAACAAGAGGAATCTAATGCTAATGCAAGTTGTGATGTTACTAGTGAAAGAACCTGTCCACCAGCAGCAATTGATAACACAGACTGATTTAGGTACTCATATAAAATTATAATATACAACATACAAATAAAGTTATAATATACAACATACAAATAAAATTATGTGTAACAAAAATTATCGTTTCTCTAGACTCTTGAACTTAGCTTCTAGCCTTTTAGAATATGCATCTAATTTATAGGCAGCTTGCTCCAATTTTATCACACTGGCTTCTATCTGATCTATTTGCTGCAACATGGGAACTAAAGAACTATCTAGAAAACAAATATCTAATAGACAATTGTGCTTTATTACACGGTGACTCAAAAACTCACATTTTTCGTTTAGCTCATTCATACTTTTCTTAACATTAACCGAAAGGTTTTTCATGTCAGAATATTTGGTAATGACTGCTTGGTTCATATTTTCTAATAATCTATAATCATCTAGGGTAGATGTCAATTCACCATATAAATATTCTGAAGTCTTACTAAACATAGTATTAGCTAATTGACTTAGGTTGGGATCATGAGGATCTAAAGCTTCAAAACTGGATGTAGAAGTTGATAGTGTTGGACCTGGGAAAATAAGTTGTAGGTATTGATTTATTTAAATTTAATATTATAATTTTCTACCTCTAATTGGTGAATTAGTTGCTTCATGGTCATCGACATTACACATTTTTTAGGTTTTGTAGAACGAGAAAACAATATTAAAGTTTTATTTATTTTCTAATATAAATTTGAGGTTAAAGTAATTTGACATTTAAAATGAATAATGTTGGTAGAATTGTATGTAACCTGGTTTCGAATGGATACATCCAGCAGCAGCTGAGATAATCTGATTGGTAAGTATTGATAAGCTTATTTGGTACTTGATTTGTATTGGAACAAAGTTATTCAAATCACAAATTTCAAATGTCTGTCTGAAAGCCGTCTGATCATAGGTAACATAAGATAAACGTCAAAAAAGTAAACATTCATAATTCTTATCAAATTGTGTGAATTTGATGACTAATTTATTATGTATAAATAATTATTAAAGTTCAAATCTCTGTACCTAAACAAAGTGGGTCAATTTGTAACTGTAAACCATTAACAACGATAACAATGCTGGCTCCAGAGGAGGGTTCAACAAACAATGCTGCCCCTTTAGTGAACAATAGGAATTTTATAAGAAAATTATCTGGTATGTATACAAAAACATTATTTATATCAAATTATTTCAGGTGGCTTATTAACAAAATTTTTATATATATATATATATTAATCCAAATAGTATACACCATTAAACAGCTATCAGTAAGTACAGATAAAGTACCTATTGAATGTATTAAAAGTTCTAAAATAAATTATATACAGTGGCGGATTTGCAGTCCTAGCCGCTCTAGGCCCCAGGCCATGTGCCGCCCTTTTCTCAGCACCGATCATTAGAGACTAGATACATAATTCATGAATTTACTTTATTGCCACTTTTATTTGATTCAGAAAATTGTTAACTAAAAGCTAGCTTATAAAGCTAGTTTATAATATTTTCCGAGGCCAGGGATGATTGGAAATTTGAATAAAACATTTAAAATGGTTTTAGGTTTCCTTTTTAATAAAATAAAGGTTTTACAATGTGTTACAAAACTCGTCGTCTGCACTTAAGCGCAGCAAAATTATTAATTAAATCTTCGCAATCCAATTTCCTTAAAAAATCAGCTTCTATGTTAAGCAAAGCAAGATCGTTTAGCCTCTGCTCCGTCATTGTAGTGCGTAAATAGTTTTTAACTCTGCGCAAACAAGAAAACGATCTTTCTCCTGTACAGTTACTGGCGGGTGTACACACACACATACGAAGACCAATATCCACGTTTGGATAAATGGTTTGAAGACCTTCGGTTCGTAACCATTTCAACAAACTGACTGCACTCTTTTGCTCCTCATTTTTTATGCTGCAGTGGGAACGAAAATGAAGACATTCTTCTGTAAAATTGTCTTCTAAGTCAGTAGAATAAATCATTTGCAATGCTTTGGCCTTATCTTCGACTTCTGAGATGCTTAGATTCTTCAGGTTGGTAATAAAGTGGAATTTATTGTAGAGTAATTTATAAGCATCCCGGCGTCTTTTCAGTTCTTCTGACAATGTATCAATTACTACCAAAAAAGTATGTATTCTAAAATTTTCACGGCCACTTTGTTGCATCTCTTCACCTGTATTAGTCTCGCCAGGAAGCAGCTTACGCTTTCGATTGCGTCGAAAATCTTTTTCATATTCCTGTACGAAGGACAGTTTATTCGCTTTTTTTTCGAATACGCGAGCCTCTAAAATATTTTGAGATACTTTGCATTTGAGTTATTTCTTGTTATCATCACTGAGTTTTTTTGGCACGATTGCCGCCCTTCGTATCTGGCCGCCCTAGGCCCGGGCCTACTGGGCCTTATGGCAAATCCGCCACTGATTATATAATTTACAAATTACTCATATTACTAATTAATAAAATGTAAACAGATATCTCAGTAGCTGCAGACCACAATGTAATATTTAATTATCTCATATCACATATTTAATTCAAATTAATTGATGTGAACCATTCCAATATATCAGAGGAAGTACTGATGATTCAGTAATACGATGATAATAAAATATTAAACTTGCTTACATAAATAATTTAATGGAAATTTTTGTTGATAACACACATGACAAAAATTTAAAAATTATTGCAATTATAAAAAAAATAATAAACAAGGAAAAATTAAAAGATATCAATAAAGGAAAACAAATTAAGCTGGTTATCAATGAATTAAATCCCAAAATGTTACTCCCCAATAATATTTGTGAACGGTTTTCTGCTTAGGTATATTCAATAGGGATGGGGAAAACTCCAGAATTAACCCTGGGTTGGGGTATGTGGAATTTGGTACATTTTCCGAAGAGTCCACCACCAGAACATTGGGAACTTTTGCTGGAGTATTTTCGCCAGTTACTCTATCCATGTTTTCTGCATTAATTTTTCTTCGAATGGGTATGAGAAACTATTTAAGTTTGAAAAAAGTGTGAAAATATAGCATATTTTCTATTTTCAGGTTATATTGTAGGAAATGCAGGATTACTAGTGACTTTAACACAATTTCTAATAGCATATGCAATTTTAGTATTTACTGTAATGTCTATATGTGCTATATGTACAAATGGGGCTGTTGAAGGTGGAGGAGCATATTGTATGTATTCATCTTTACTTCAAAATTTATCATTTAAAAATGTACATCCAAATTTTATTTCTAGTTATGATAAGTAGGACACTAGGGCCTGAGTTTGGAGGCTCAATTGGCACTCTTTTCTTTGTTGCTAACATTGTTAGTAGTGCTCTCTACATATCAGGTTGTGTTGAAGGTTTAATAGAAAATTTTGGACCCTCAGGTTGGTATTTGATATAAATATATGTTTATTACCAAATTTTTTAAATGTATTTTAATAATTTGAAGGATCTCTTGCAAAAGACATCATTCCAGGTGGACAATGGCATGGATTTTTATATGGTAGTGTACTAAACATAATGAATTTATTAATTTGTCTTATCGGAGCTTCTATGTTTGCCAAAACAGCTGTTTTTATATTGATAATTGTTTGTAGTTGTTTGGGTATTACATTTTTCAGTTTCTTCTATGAAGGTTTTCTTCAGGTGTGTAGTTTAAATTATTTAATCTCAATTACCACTAAAAATGTATTTTTAGGTGTCTATACCATCATCGAATAAAATACTTCATAATGGTACTGACTATGTTACCAGAAACTACACAGGGCTTTCAAGTACAACTTTCAGTAATAATTTATTTCCTGGGTATGGTGTTGATTATACGTCCACTGGAGAAATAGTTACTTTTGCTACTGTTTTTGGAGTTTTGTTTTCAGGAGTAACCGGAATTATGGCTGGGGCTAATATGAGCGGTAATTTCATTTATATAAGAACAAAAACTGAAAAATTTACAACTCAAATTTTAGGTGAACTTAAAAACCCTGCAAAGTCCATACCAAAAGGGACTCTTTCAGCTATAGGTTTCACTTTTATCATATACATAGCGATATCCTTATTAACTGCCGCAACTTGTACCAGGGAATTGCTCTTGAACGATTATTTATATATGGCAGGTGCAAGTGCTTTTCCACCCAGTGTTGCTATCGGACTAATAACGGCAACATGGTCGGCCGCTTTGAGTAATGTTATAGGAGCTTCTAGAGTACTCGAGGCTCTATCAAAAGATAAAATTTTCGGTAAGTACAATAATTAGCTGCAAAGAAACATCTTATAAAAATAAAACCCAATTTATTTCAGGTCCACTGTTAAATTTTGTACCGAAAGGAACTTGGAAGGGTAATCCAGTAGGAGCAGTTGTAATTTCCACGATATTAGTCCAACTTATCTTATTAATTGGCTCTCTAAACACTATAGCTCAACTTAACTCGGTGCTCTTCCTTTTAAGTTATTTAGCTACAAATATGGCTTGTTTGGGATTGGAATTAGCCGGTGCTCCAAACTTTCGTCCGACTTTCATGTTCTTCACTTGGCACACAGCCTTATTTGCCTTCCTTGGAACCATTGTGATGATGTTCGTTATCAGTCCCATTTATGCTGCATGCAGTATTTTATTGTGTTTGATATTAGTGGTAGGACTGCATTTGTACTCGCCTTCCAAAGAAGCCCAATGGGGGAGTATTTCACAAGCGTTGATGTTCCATCAGGTTAGAAAATATCTTCTTCTATTGGATTCCCGTAAGGATCATGTGAAATTTTGGCGTCCTCAGGTGCTTTTACTTGTTAATAGTCCAAGATCTTGTTGTCCTTTGATTGATTTTATTAATGATTTGAAAAAAGGTGGATTGTATGTAATTGGTCATGTAGATACTGCTGAAACCAGTGAACAAGGTCCAGATCCGACTTTGGGACAATTAACTCATTGGTTAACTTTGATAGATCATCTGAAGGTGAATATGCAATTTTTAAATTTTATAATCGATTTTGTAAATTAACTAAATAACTAAAACAGCAAAATAAAACCACTTAAATATCAAAGGGTTTATACGGCAGCTGATTTGTTTTACTCGTTGCTAAGATGACATTGACATTTTAGATCAGATTCAGATCGCCATCTATCGAATTCTTTTTTTCCCAATAACAAAACATGACAGATGTTTTACATCGTTGCCACGTTGTAATTTTTTTCCAGCTGTTGGCATAAAATTATGTTGATAAGTTGTTTATTGTATAAGATTACATTCAACTCAAAAATAAAAGCAGAAATTATAAAATTTTGATGAGTAAATACATAAATTTCAAATTGTCTAGGTTTGAAACCTGGAGTTTAACTGAAAAATGTTATCTTCATGCACATATATGTTGAATTGCATAATATAGTTATTGCAGTATTAAGTAACAATGTATTTATTAAAAACTTACATCTCTCACAGAAGTAATAGGAATTAGCGGTCCACCGTTATCTCGTTCTATCTCAAAATATCATATTAGGGATGCTAACATCTCCTTGCAACCACTTGATAAAGACTCATGCATTGCGACGCAGTGTTCTATACTCTCTTTTAAATAGTTATGAAAATAACAGATTATATCCTACACAGTGAATAAAAAACTATAAAATGCGAATGAAAACGACAAACCAACACAAGAAATTCTGATAAAATTGTCTGATTTTGACAACATAAGTCTGGCAACCGGACACGGCAGCCAACTTTTGGACCGTAACTTCCCCCTTTATATGATTAATTATTCCATTTACACTTTGGCTATTTAGATTTTGTTCAGTGGCTGCAATTGTTACTACAAATGTCAAAATTGTAAACTTATCGTATTAGTACGTCTACTCAGGTATAGATGGCGATACTACTCTAAACAGTCACATTATTCAATTTTGTAATAAAATCATATTGTTTTAAGGTAAAAGCATTTGTTGAATTGACAGTAGCAAAAACGGTAAGAGAAGGTCTTCAACATTTGATCAGATTGTCTGGGATGGGCGCCATGAAGCCAAATACGGTTATTTTTGGATTTTTAGATGAAGAAGAACCGCAAGATTTTCTTCAAAGGTATAAAAAAAATAAAATAACCATGTTAATTATTGAACTTTTGTAATTTTTTTTCAGTGTTGATTCTACTTATCAAAATCACGAATTTGAAAACGACGTTTTTCCTTTGAAAACCCAAAGTACTTTACAACCTTCCGAGTATGTTCAAATGATGCGGGATGTGTTGAGAATGAATAAAAATTTGTGTTTGTGCAGAAATTTCTATAAATTAAAAAAAGATAGTAGAATGTAAGTTCATTCTTATTTATAGGGTGTGCCAATACGAAGTGTTTTATTTTTTTAGTGTCAAGAGTAAAAAATACATTGACGTGTGGCCTGTTAACTTTTTAAACCCAGGAGAACATGATTCTTTTGATACAATCTCTCTATTCATGATGCAATTAGCTTGTATTGTTAATATGGTGCCGTTGTGGAAGAAATTGAAGTTGAGGTAAGAACTAAACCAATCTTAACGTTAAAGTACTGGACTAGACTGCAACGATGCCAACTTCACCAATTTGTCAGTATGTTTAATTTAATTTGAAAATTCCTTGACCAAAGCAAATTTTGTTACCATGGTTCTGATATTTATTTTAAATGACATTGAGGTGGTAAACTTATAGATGGGAAACTGACCCGCGGCGCCCTCTATTTGTACGGGTGGCGCCACTTTGAGAATCCCGTCAGTACCTCTAACACAAATCAGATGGTTGTGAACTTCGCTAACAGCCGAAAAAGAAGATTCCTGTAATTTTACAGTTTTTAGCGGCATATTAAGAATTACTGTAATTTTGCTTTTATTGCAAAATTACATTTATGGTCCATTTTTT
>CAJUYH010004663.1:0-26245 GCA_910591685.1 Galerucella tenella | reverse complement strand
TACTTAATTAGGGTTTATTACTCCTCGTACTTTTTGAACATACTATAGGTGAATTAAGGAGAACAAAAACCATCAAGATGGTGGGGATAGACCATTGGATTGAAGATGAAGTGGTGAGAAAGAAAAAGGAGGAATTGATTGGGGAAGGGACAAGTGGTGAGGGAGAGAAACGGGATGAAAATGGCGGTGGTGAGGGTGGAATGGGAGAAAGCGGAAGCCTTACTAGGAAAACGAGATATTAAGTTGTACTAGAATAGGGTAAATATCGTAGAGGGGAGAGAGGAGGGCAGATGCTTTGGATGTGGAGTGAAGGGTCACCAGTTAGCGGGGTGTAATGCCAAGAGAGTGGTGAATATAAGAGAATGCTGGCTATGTAAGAGCGTGGAACACATGGCCAGAGACTGTCGGCAGGCCTTACTTTGTGGGGTATGTGGGGAAAGAGGACACAAGCCAGGGGAGACAAAATGTAGTAGGGGAAGGAAGGGGGTGGATGAAAACGGAGCGGTAAAACATGGGAGATACCCTCTGGACCCCTGAGAGGGGACGAGCCTGGGCAAACAGGAGGAAGGAGAAAGCAGACCGCGGGAAGAAAAAATGTAGAGGATGGATGGAGGGTGTTACAGATGAGTCTAGTGGAGAGCATGATTAAGGAAGAGAAGGCATGTGAGAGGTAGGAATGATAGAAGGGAGTAGATGACGGAGAGTGTATGAGGGACCACTTTGAAGTATGCTAGGGTAGTGATTCCGAGGCGGGAGTAACAGAGAGCTTGAGGTGGGTTTGGTTGGTAGGCATTCTTTTGGGGATGAGTCCAACACTGACTGGGTACTGGTTAGGACCCATTCAAATATAAGTTTCCGATCTCAGCAAGAAAAAAAAGGTGAAATAAATAAAACATAATTCAAAATTCCACGGTATAATATATTTACTTTTGTTTGTGACTGGTTTAGATTTTGAATTTGTAATTTGGCTGTTTCTTATCGACTTAATTATCCTGTTCATTATAAACAGTCATAGGTATACCTATAGCTTTTAAACTATTCTCAAGAGATTTAAGCAATGTCGAAAAAAGCCCTAAAGCAAAATCATATAACCATTAAGAACCACGTGTTATGCAAAAAACGCTTGTCTATCAGAATCTTCATGGCTTGACGTTACGTGGACTTACCCTATAGTAAATGAAAAAATATCAATAATATTTACTTTTAAAAAAGAAAAAAATAATTTTTGATGCAAACCCATTGTTCATCGTAACAAATCAACTAATATTTCTTTACCTAAGCCGAGACTAACCCTCAAATTACCATAACTTAGTCGGCGTCTTTTCCCATTACCTTCTTTCTTCGGTGATTAAATCATTTAACATTGTGTTTGTTCAACGCCGACTTGTTAATGACCAAAGAGAGTGTTTCCATATACGTTGTTCATGAACAAAAAAAAAAAAAAAAAAAAGCTGCACTTAGGGTGCTCTGACAGATCAGCCATCATTTGTTTCTTATTTGACCCGAACCGAACCGAGGCACTCTTGATGTGGTTGATGATGGTGTGCGCGTCAAATTTAGCTCTGGTGGACAGGGTCAGATATGATGAGATCGAAGAAGGCGCCAACGCCTGCTATAGAACGAATTGTGGTCGCCGAAATTGGTTCGTCACAAAATTACTGTGTCTGGGGTTCTCAAAATGTCGATGATGCAAGAAGATATTTACCTACTATATCTCAACCCTCATCAACTTTATCAAAACAAACCAAATTATGCATTTAATTGTCCTTTTTTCATTACTACCTGCACAGATTATTTGAATTGCTACATTTCTTACATAATTTATTGTATAGCCAGCAAGATGAATTAGGTATTTATTACAAAGAATAAAAAATATAGATAAATGTTCCAAACACAACAGAAATATATCGAAATATGAAAAATAAGAGCCGTTTGACACGGTACAATATTGAATACAATACAGCCTAAATTGAATACAAGTGGTTGCGCGCGAATTTTCAGTCAACTTGCATGCAAGAAATTGAAACATTTCTACGGGCCTTTGTCATTGAATATAAATAAACAACTATGTCCGTTTGAAGCTATCCCCAGGGAGGTTCGGGGAATGAAAGCAAAAATAAGTGCAAATTCTTTATTTGTGGTTGGTTTTATTTTTCTAAAAATGAAACTAAATTACGGCAGTTCCTCAAGCGCTAAATTTATAGATTGTTTATACTCTAGTATATAAATACGTATTTTTATATTTACAAGAAGAGGCCAAAAGATACTGAACCTGCACCTAGCTAATTGTAATATACAGAAAACGGTAGGACAATTTTTATATAGTATGATTACAGGCAATGCCTAAAGCTTTTCTAATAAAACCTATATATCTATCAATTCTAATAAATTGCATGCTTAATTAAGTACCTTAAAAACTATAGTTCGTAGTATGGATACTACTCATACTCCTAAAGATATTGAAATGGAATTTTTGGTAATTATAAAATGTTTTATAAATATGTTGAGCTTATCTGTTCGTTTCAGCTGTATTCATGTCTGTCCCAAGGAAACTGGTGTATTAGGAAAATCTGACGACAGTCATTAATTCTGTAGTAGGCTCTTCTGAACTATTAAAATCCCTGGTAGGAGCAAGAGCTATTGGAGCCACCCTAATTACCTCGTTAGGAACCTATTATAGATAAGAGCTTCGGGTACTTTCTATGTATATATGAGAGAGAAAATTGTTCTAAATAGTACATTAAACCATTAAGGGCCTAAAAAGATAATAGTGCCTTGGAAAAACTGTTAAAATTGATGTATTTTACAAGTAGAAGTGTGGACAGAAGACTCACCATGGTTGGAAGGGGGCCCAAAAGTGACTTCAATTGAAGTAGTATCGGATACCCATACCTCTCGGTCTGGAGAAAACTGAATCCGCAAAAGTGCGATATTTGTGTCCAAATATTAAGTAATTTCTCCTCAAACGATCAATATCTTCAAAAAAATCCGCCAACATGGGTATTCACTAGCATGTGCTACAAACTCGAGAATTCTTTTTTTTTCAAAAAAACTCATATCACCGGTTATTGCCGGAAAAGAGTCTTCTGTCAAAATGTAAATGATAAGGCTGGTAAGAGAAGAATCAAATAGAACAAGGTGTCAGGTTAATGATGGTGTTCTGTGAAATGTTAACCGACTCGAATGAAGGTTGGGTTAATTCTTATTGTTAATTCTTTTCTTCATTTTATTTAAGAAATAATGTGAAGATTTGTCAATGACTATTCAATGACTATTCATTTGGTGAAAGCTGTGACGGGGATGAAAAAGACTCAATGAGCAAAGAAAATCATATAAATCATTCCCACTGCCAACCCGGGAATTTAAGAAGTATACCAACCAGATGTTATTTATCTTAATATGAGCATTAAAATTTCCGAATCTAATTTAGTTTGCTTTAATTAAATACTGATGACAATGATCTACTTGATAATAATAATTGACAAAAGGGTAAGTTTTACTTTTAATCCGTAACAACATGTTCTATTTTCTTGTATACTATAATACTAAACATGCACAATAGTTGCCCAAGTCGGATTTCAAGGTTATGTACGGCTAGCCTTAAATATAAATAAAAGTGCTTTTATATTGTAGCGCGCCTTTGAGTTTTGTTGAAAGCTTAAATATGTCATGGTCCCCTGGAGCAAGTAAAATTGCTAATTGAATTGTACAAATCATATCCTTGTGTATATGCTGTGAAATATAATGATTATAAAAATAGACATGCTCGAAATAACGCACTAGAAAAGATATGTTTAGAGCTGCAGCTTTTCAAAAACAAATTTAACCGCACCTCTCAATCATAAATATTTCTGTTTTTCCATCTCTATTTTTTAATACATCCACTATAGATCAGCAAAAAAATGTAGGAAACTTTCAAACCAATATTGATCAATATTGACCTATTTTCAAGTTACTATGCGCATGCGCTTGTACTAAATTCAGTAACAAATTCATTCACTTTATCATACAGTCAACTTTCTTGTAAACAATATTGTTTCCAATATTATCTCGCACTAAATGTTTAGTTCTCAAATTAGTACCGTGTCAAACTGCTCTAAGACTACGAAAATTAAAAATATTATCTTGCTTTATTTATATCATACAAAGTGGCCCAAAAGTCTGGAAACGGCCAGTTATCTCGTAAACTGTTAGTCCTATTTGTACAAAATTTGGGGTACACCTATTGTGGGATACGTAGATTCCAGATTTGATATTTGCATTGCTGCTAGATTTGCTGTTTCTTTTATATTATTAGTAGCTTTGGTTTGTCAAATTCATCACCCTGTATAATCAGTCATTATTGGAATCTCCCATCCAATATGAGTTCAACCATGTAACAACTACGATTTTATTTAGAATAGAAGGTCTTAAATACTTAAAACAGTGCAAAATATGTAGATTTGAAGAACATTTAATGATGTGATTTTGTGGAAAGGGCTAACGAAGAAAATTCAACGTCAGTTGAATATCAACTTCCACTTGAAATGAATGAAATGAAATGAAATTGTACCTACACTGATAAACTTGCTTAGAGCCAATTTTAATCAGATATATAACTGTCAATTGCCATTAGATACCGAGATGCTTCAATATAAATGAAAAACATTTTTTTAATGATATTGCCGATAAGGGAATCGGTAGCTAGATTATACGAAAAAAATTGAAATTTTACTAGTTTCATTACGCCGGTATTCTCAACTCGCTCCACTCACAAGCGAACGATCTCTAAAGGGAGTGATTTGATTGGCAGCGATGTGGTATTTGTAGATTCTCATGTACCACTGCACTCGCAAATATGTATCACGAGCGACTAGCTACGGCAACACCGCGATTTCAACGTATTTTGACATTAATCTCAAGATAGTTTTTGGTTCTGTGTTTTGAATTTAAATTTAAATGCTTCTTCTAGACCTTCTAGTAGTCCAATATGCATAAGATGACTACAATCCCTTATATAATATGACTACAATTATAAATGATTTATATACAATTATAATAGCATGTGAATCAATGAAAAAAATTATTTCGAAGTAATCAACTGGTCTGTAATTGGCAGAAGTCTTGGGTTCATTCCAAAAGTGGAAAGAGGATATGTGGGTATTAAATTTTTTTTTTGGCATATAACTAAAAGTTAAATTGTAGAATGACGTCCCATGTTATAGTTAACTCCAAAATGACGGAGTTAACTTTGTCGGGTGGAAGAGGTATCGATCGCATCAATTAATTATATTGTGAATATTTTGAATTACTCTTTGAATTTTGTTCTCAAATTCTTCCACTTAAGATAGAAGAGATTCAATTTCCCCATTGGAAAAGTTCAGGGCTCGTCTATCCATTCCGACAGGAACATATGAAATAAAAATTCGACACTGGGAACGAAATAAATACACCAAACAGCCATATCAAAACACTAAAGTCAAAATGTCAAAACTCTAGATCATAGAGAATATTTCTCCATGCTCCAGGCTATTCTTCTTTTTATTTTTCTTCTTTTTTTTTAAATTAACATATTTTAAAATTTACATTTCAAAAACTCAAGTTAACTGGACTGTTAAATTCAAAGTTAACTTTGTTTATAATACCCGCCCTTAAACGGTTTTTCCTTTTTCTCCCATTCTTTCCAACGTATTGTGTAAGGAAGATATTAACAATCGATGACGTACACCAAGAAGGGTATTACATGATTCTACCAAGAAACAGACTTACTGAGTACTCGTTCATTGAAAATGAAATGTTAACCTCTTTAACCAGATGTGATAAGGCATCCATCCGTTCCGGATCCTCTTCTGTAACCATTATGTGTAAGTTCTTTTCGATATACCATTCTACTCTTGGTTTGATCATACGTTCCAATGTTTTTGTGATTCACGACACATCAAGTATATGGGACGAAAAGATATGAGTAGATTCCTGTCTTTTTGTGGCATTGAAAGAAGGCATATTGTTACTTGTTTCTATGGGCTAGTTTCATGGTTATGAATTAACAAGTGAATTCATATCAGGAGGGTTGAGAATAACATATATTTTTCCATGATAACGATATTTATCTCAAAAAGTTATAAATATTTATGAAATTTAGTTTTAAAATTTTTTTAAGATTTAAATGAACCGCTTTAACTCAACCAATGGCAGAAGCACTTGTTGCACAAAATCTCCCTGTTTTTCTTTGCCTCTAGCCTACCACAGTCTACCACAAGAATTCAAATTTCAATATTTTTTTCATTTTTATTTGAAATCGTAGAATGGCGTTATTAGTTGCAAATACTTTGTTGAGACCCAATATATCTTGTGACATTTTCATTGAAATTCATGAAAGGAGCCCATTGTACAACATAATTCCCATTGAACCACCGATCGTAATGAATTTGTGATAAAATAGTTTTGGCTGTTTGAGGAAATTTTTAATTAGCTGTTCCCCTCGACCCGTTAAATTAGCAGTGTATTTCTGTGAGAATATATTACAAAGTTGTTGACTGTTAAGGTAAATATGTATTACCAAACCTCGTACCCTTAAGATTCCGTAGGAATGATAAATATATTTTTTGTTGACGCATATTTTCAAAAACGTCTAATTTGGGTATGAAATTATCTCTTAACTAATGATAATTTAACCAAATCACGTTGTATATCTGGTGGGATTATCATCATTCGCGCCGATGTAACAAAAACAAAAGGAACACGTAGAAGGCACGGTCTGTGGTGAAGAGCAGCAATGTGTTGTACCATTATTGGTCTCAATAATAGCGATATTAAAAAATTCTTCAGATCTTGTCGATAATTCGATGTGGGTGGAGATCACACACGTGCCCTACGGATATAATTTTTCCTCACTTTTTATTTTGTTTCAGTGAAATTTGTTTTGTATCAGTAACATCTCTTCTTCGGCACTTAGCTAGTTAGGTGAAATAATAATTCGTAGGAATGTAAAACATATTTCGGAAATATTTATATAACACAATTAATATTAAAGCATAATGTCAATTACACTGTTGGCAACAGTATGTATTCATTTTATTGCCGTTTTCAAATAGAGGCATTTTTAAATAGAATATTATTAGAAGGAATTGTTGTGTGAAATGTAATAATTTTGAAAATTAGGAACATGGGAATTGTTGCCAAGATATATTCGAGTTTTTTCGAAGTAAATACTCATGAATGTACTGTATTGATTTTCCTTTTTTAGAATATCATTTTTATATTCTAGCCCCAGGCTGTTGATTTTACTCAGGTCGTGGTTCTAATTTTTTTTAATGACATTGTAAAAATTTCAAATTTAGGAAATTATATTTTACAATAAGAAGTTATATTACATCCAAATTTAGTATTTAAATAACAGTTATTTTATTTATGAAGAATTATGATTATTTTGATTAATTTTTTATTCCTTTCAATTATATTATTATTTTTATTCTTATTCTGATTGTTAATTAACCTTTTCCCTATGATAAACTCCCTTTAATTTTGATATTTTAAATTAATGTCCAATTTGAATAATTTGAAATGTACTTCCCTATTTCTTTCCTCCATGCATAATTTTAATTCTCCATATCATACGAAACTTCTTGTCTATGATCCTAATTTTTCTCTCAAATTTTGTGAATAGCTTCTAATATTTTTATTCATCCAATGCATCTATTTTTTATTCCCATTCATATTTCAATAATTTTAAACTTCCATATTGAATTTTACTTATTTAATTTAAGATATAAATATTTTCTGTATATCAAAAATTATTTTAATTTCCCTACTAAATTTTTCAAAAAGATCCTTTATATAGCAACGCTACTTTATTATTTTTTAGATCACCCTTATTTTCAATTTAATTTATTTATTGGTTTATTTTAGCTTAAGACCCAAATTATCATTTAAATAAGGATTTATTCTTTTTTTTTTAAATAATTGATAAGAAACTTCATAATCTATCACACATTTAAATACAAATTTTTAGGTTAATATATTAAAACATTTTTATAAAAAGATCAATCTTATCCTATAGGCATATCTATACAGTACATACCTACAAATATTTCTAGTCTGCTATGAAGCAAATATTTGCAATGAGATGTTTGAGCATAAGCAATTGATATGAGATGCCAAAGTTAACCGTGAATCAAAATATTATTTAATTAAGTTTAACTGGCTCTGGTGCTGGAATAATCTTTATGGATGTTAATCGAATGTTCAGGAATTTTATTCCAATTAGCTTGAGTTGAACCAAGATGCAAGTTTTTGCCAAGTTCTTCTCATCTCTAGCAAAGGTATCATTAGCACATAGAGCACAACGAGTTTCTCCCGAGGAACTTGGTAAATCGCTTACGTATAGATACAATATGTCTCCCTAAGTTGGAATCATATTATGGAAAACTTTTTTATTATTAATTTTTGGAAGAAAAGTTATTACCCACAAAAAGTTCTACATTATCTAAAACCTGGAATACAGTCATCAAATATCAAATTTTTTGTGTCTTATACGAGGTTTGTTAAAAAATATTAGTTTCACTCAAGAGTAAAGTACCTTTAAATTTGACAATATCGGAAAATAATACTGAAAAAAGTTGATCAGAATAAAAAACTACGATTAAATATGTAATTACATTCATTTAAATTGAAACTTCAGATTGTTTTATTTTTTACTAATGTTTCTATTTTGAATGAATATTTAGCTCTTGTGATTACGAAACACATGATAATCTTTTAGGTGTTCCATGTTTTTCAATAAGTTTGCATTTAAAACGCGGAATAAGTGCATATTATTCATTTATTTTGCAAATAATAGAATACATTCAAACACTAATGCCCAATTTCACCAACCTTTTCATAAAGTTAGTTAGGTAATACCTAAATCAGATTTTGGAACGACAAAATAAAATTTACGTTTCACCATGCGCTAAGAAACGCCCAAACATGATAGGAAATACCCAATATTGTCACTCTTAAGTAATTCTTAGCGCGTGGTAAAACGAAAATTTCACTAAGCAATTCCAAAATCTGATTAAGGTATTACCTAACTTTAGGAAATGGTTGGTGAAATTGGGCGTTGGTTATGAAACAAACAAATTTAATTTTCACTCATACCAATGCTTCGACATATCCAACTTAGCAACATGGTAAATGGGAATTGCAACATTTTTCGATATTGTCAAATTTAATAGCTATTTGTATTACTAGGGAGGAAAGTGCCACTTTTCCTCCCGTAGGATGTAGTTTACTGACCGACGCAAAGCGGAGGGCAGAAAACATCGTTTATGCTCAGTTTAAGGACGTAGACAGGTATACTTTTATCTCAAAAAACGTATATCTAAGATTCCTGAAGTTGAAATTTGTATTGAAGAACTACGTTGAAGTAACATTAATGTTTGATTTTTACCAAAAAACAGGATATACAGGATGTTCTAGAAATTATGGAAACAATATGAATATAATGAATTCACAAGTTTCATCGTTTACAACTTACTTGAAATGAGGGGGAGGAAAAATACTTTCCTCCCTAGTGAGGAAAGTACTTCTTCTCCCTAGGGAGAAAAAGTATGAGTTTCCTCCCTGATTTGAGGGAGGAAAGTGTGTACTTTCTATAGGGGTAGGAGGAAAAGGTATTTTACTCTTGAGTAAAACCCATAACTCGTATACTATTGAAAAATTTGATATTCGATGACTGAATTATAGGTTTTAGATAATGCAGAACTTTTTTTGAAGAATAACTTTTTTTTCCTAAAATTAATAATAAAAAAGTTTTCCATATGATTCCAACTTAGGGGGACATATTGTATAACAAATAATAATGGTTCTAATAAAGATCCTCAAGGAACCCATCTTGATACCGGCGACAATTTAGTTCAACATAATCAAAACTTTCGTAGATACGAACTAAGTAACCTAGTTTAGTACATTACCGCTAACACCGCAATATTCTACTTTATTTTAAGGGTATTTAGTGTTAACACAGGCTTTGGTGAGATTACACATAGATCATCAAAGCTTGGGACCAAGTATTGACTCAACTTTTGGCCTAATTGTGGACATACTGTTCCGAAAACCAAACTAATCATTTTTTTATTAAGAAACTGAAGAAGCTAATCTTCAATTGGAATTTCAAAACATCGCTATTCTAAGTCTTGGGATGTATTTTTGGAAAAGTCCGAAATTCGATGTTGAATTCTCAAAATCGTTTTCTTAGCAGTAATTCCGAATATCTATTTTAAAGTTTTATCAGTGTAGCTTTTGCCGCAATGCGTATTGATGTTCCATCTATTTCTGCCATCAGCCATCATCAGTAATCCAATACTTAATTTAACCAAATTAAC
The DNA here is from genome assembly GCA_910591685.1 of Galerucella tenella. Classification (NCBI taxonomy): domain Eukaryota; kingdom Metazoa; phylum Arthropoda; class Insecta; order Coleoptera; family Chrysomelidae; genus Galerucella; species Galerucella tenella. The sequence continues at coordinate 15,902 of CAJUYH010004663.1, read as the reverse complement.
GCTTCGCAAATGTTTCCAGCTGAATACCGGGGATCAAAGTGGCAAAATTCACACTGAACTTGTGTCAATGGAGTAATTGACATAGTAGTATCAAAGGTGGGCCCACTGCCGCCCTCTATCAAATTATAGACTACCATTGGGGGTGTAATTACAGACTGACTCCAAGAAAATTACTTCAAAAATATATTGCGCTATACGGCTCTTTTTGTAGTTTCATCAGTCATTCTGGCTCGCAGTTTATAATCAGTCTTATTTCTTGTTGAAAAATCTACAGGTCACAACTAGAAATATTTTGAAAGGAAATTAGCAACTTCTTTTATTATATGAATTGTTAATATATTTCGAAAGTGTATAAAAATATCAATATGATTATATGTGCTTCAATAAATTACCTGTACCTACTCGACAATTTAAAGAATGATTACGGAGAAATATATTGTAACAAATTTAATATTTACTTCAATTAAACCAAATATTCACATCCAGTTCGTTAGCTGAAAAGATATTTTTAAAAATAAAAACCTTTTTTATAATGTATACTAAAGTTTTTGAACAATAATAATAACAGCTGTGCAATTCTCGGGAAGGTGGATAGTGGTTTCTTCTTCCATACCATAGAATCGACATTTCTCTTCCTTCACTATTTTGAGCTCTTTTAGGTGCCCATTCAGACAATAATGTCCCTGTCCCTTTCAAAACTGTGCAGCTTGAATTTGACTTGTGCATCCATTAGACCTCAACGGGTTATAGTCCCCCAGCAGAATATTTGATTGTCCAAGCCCTACTAAATCTTTCCAACGGTCAGATCTTTTCTTTATTTCCATTCCGCCCATTTCATTTTTGCTAGTTCATCTGCTATTTCATTTTTTCCTTTTCCAGTGTTTCCTGTGATCCACAGTACGGTCACTATATTGTTCTCGCCCATTTTATCAAGCCAGCTCGGAATCTGTCAGAATGTAAGAGATATATTAAGACAGAGGCTTAGGCTGTCTTTCTCTAAAAGCGTGGCATGCTATATATACACAGACAAAGTAAGGAAAATCTCCGAATGTCTCTCTCTGCAAATCCAGAGTGGTTGGTGTTAAAAAATATCTGGTAGATATGCCAACCCCGTTTGACTTTGAAGTGCCTATAGCCCGGGAAGCTGTTGCTTCTTAGTTGAACGGTCAGTGTCTTTGAAAAATATTTTTCAAAATTTATAAAGCGTTAGAATAATTCTTTTTCTGCAATATCTATAAATAGATAAACAGAGTTAGTAATCTCATATACATTTTGGTTTTATGGTTTGACCAATTTGCGAATTCAACTTATAAACGTCAAACAAATTCAACGACAACCTAAGTAGTCATAGCTTACAACCCAAGTAACACAATAAGCATCGAAGTAGATTTAAAATCGACTTTTGTGTCACTCTTGAAGCTAATAGGAAATTAAAACCGTCCACTGAAGCTTCTATATGTAGCATTCATTACGTAATCACTGCCTAAAGGAAGCGCGCGGTTTGGCCGTAAAGTAGATTTGAAAGCTTATTAGCAATTCAACCTGTAGGCCTAAATAGCCATAAATTGGCACCAAAAGAGCATTTTATTAGATTTGATTGCCAACATTGGCTGTCAGAGTGATATAAAGAAGCAGTCGTTTATTCCAGATATGGCTTTCAACGCTTTGAATGATCATGCGCAGTTAAACATTTCTCGTGAGAATGTAATGAAGTTTTGTTTTGGATAAATATTAGATTTATATTGGAAATTTATGCCAACAGTTATGTAGGTGTTCACAAAAACAAACATCGTCAACTGTTATGGCAGAGATCTTTCCTTCAATATATTAGGACAATTATTATTGTTTTTGAAACTGGAAAATATCATTGTGAACCATTAGAAATCTCTGCAAACCTTAATTTTCTGTAAAATGTGAATGAAATACTTCCTGAAAACAGAGGGGCCAGTGATAACTGTGAGCAAAATATACTTTATAAATTAAATTATTTTATTATAAATTACTGTGTTGCCATATTCAATTTTTATCAATGAATTATATACATCCAATTGAAATTGAAGTTTTTTATTGTATTTTTAGTTGGATTGATTGATAATATTATATTTGATGGATTAAATTGATTTATCTTTCCCAATTTTCTGAAATTTGTATCCCAGTATGAAATCAAATAATATCCTGAACCAGATTATTTGCAAATTCCAAACTTATACTATAAAAATATGTAGTATCATATACGTGTGGCGATAGTTTAGAATCAATATAAAATTAAAAGTGAGTGAAAGTAGTGAAGATAATTGATATTCTTGACGTTTATAAATTCAATATATTTTAGAGATCTGTCAACGAGTCAGATATTATACGTTGTACATAATAGTGTTAATAAATATAATACATATACAGGGTGGGGCAATCTTCTGACATCGGAGGATTACATCGTTGTGGTGATAGATAGAACTTTATAGTTTTGTGTGAGCTAATACAGTTACTGAGGGCACATTTTGAAAATACTTTCGATTCTACAGGGTGTTCCAAAACCACGTAGCAGCACAAACTTACATTTTTTTAAATGGAACGTACTATATTTTGTTCAAGAATCGAAAAGATCTCACCGAGAGCGTTACAAAAATATAGCACTCTAATAAATTATAAGAGTGTTTTACAAAGATATGGCCAATTATTAGCAAAAAAGACCTCCATCTTTAACACTCAACAGAAAAGTAAATTGAAATAAATCAACAGGTCTTTGTGTTCAAATGTCATACACACATCATTGTCTGTACCCAGTATTAATTACTTTTTTATCTGTGGCTTCTTTAATACAGGGTGAAACAAAACGCAAATCAAGCAATATCTCAAAATTTTTAAATGAATCACCCTATAAGTCTTTTTACAATTTGTTAGTACAATTAATGAACTTTCAAACGATGTAGTACACTTAGGGCATGAGTTAATGGAAAATCGTAGATATTTCATGATAATGGTCAAAAACAAGTATTTTACATACACAAATAAAATGGTATCAAATTTTTACGTGCAACCTCTTGTAAATTTTAACATTCCTAAGGCATATATTTTAATCGTAATTTTGGATGCATCTAATCAATGATATAAAATGTTTGCTAATACCGTGGGTACCTGGAATTACTAAAAATTTCATATTTATTCATGTTTCACTTTCAAGAATTGTTATTATAGGCTTGTTTGGGAATGGGCGGAACATAATCAAGCCATATTTTTGATTATATCAAGTGGGCTACTATCAAAATAGTATCTACTAATAAATGTCAAAAAAATATTGCTGTATTCTTCGTTTGTGTTTAGGAAGTAGATTCAAACACAATAGTTAACTTGTGGTTCCAACAAGATGGAGCATCTGTATATCAGAAATTTTACCGACAGGTGGATAGGACGTGGTGGACCAATTTCGTGGCCTCCTCGATCTCCAGATCTCACACCGATGGATTTATTTTTATGGGGATACATAAAGCAACTTGTGTATCAAACGTAACGCATTTTCCATAATAACTCCAGCTATGTTGGAAAGAGTAAGATCCTCGTTTTTGAAAAGAATTCTATGGAAGTAAATGATCGCCATTTTGAACACTTAGCATAAGCTACTATACTTTTTATAGAATGTCAATGTTCATTTATGTAAATGTGAGTGTTCTTGTAATGTTGGTTTTCATAATTGTTAGTTTTTCAAAAATATAAAAATTTGGAAAATGAATTACAAGCTTGCATTTTACATAACTAAGATATACTGTTTGTGGTGACTTGAGTAATTATTTCGTAAAGACTACAAACTGCTTTTATATTTATTAGTACCTACTATAATGACATTAGCCTACTTTCAGTAAACAAAAATATTTCTTCCAACATAATTCCTTCTTTCCTTCCTCTAATGGTAAGAGTAGAAGTCAAAGATATTTTAGATGCATCCAAAGTTACGATAAGAATTTATGCCTTAGAAATGTTAAAATTCACAAGATGTTGCATGTAAAAATTTAATACCATTTAATTTGTGTACGTAAAATATCTACTTGTTTTTGACCATTATCATGAAATATCTACGATTTTCCATTAACTAATGCCCTAAGTTTAGTACATCGTTTGAAAGTTTATTAATTGTACTAACAAATTGTAAAAAGACTTATAGGGTGATTCATTTGAAAATTTTGAGATATTGCTTGATTTGCGTTTTGTTTCACCCTGTATTAAAGAAGCCACAGATGAAAAAATTAATTAATACTGAGCACAGCCAATGATGTCTGTATGACATTTGAACAGAAAGACCTGTTGATTTATTTTAATTTACTGTTCTGCTGAGTGTTAAAGAGGAGGTCTTTTTTGCTAATAATTGGCCATATCTTTGTAAAACACCCTTATAATATATCAGAGTGCTATATTTTTGTAACGCTCTCGGTTAGATCTTTTCGATTCTTGGAAAATATATAGTACGTTCCATTTAAAAAAATGTAAGTTTGTGCTGCTACGTGGTTTTGGAGCACCCTGTAGAATCGAAAGTATTTTCAAAATGTGCCCTCAAAAACTGTATTAGCTCACACAAAATAATAAAGTTCTATCTCTCACCACAACGATGTATTCCTCCGATGTCAGAAGATTGCCCCACCCTGTATATAACGCTTATGTAATAGGTAATATTCACCACCACCATCTATTACCTATATTGGTGACCCCGACGTGATTTGATCACGCAACCTTCTGATAATGGCTCATTCTGACATCGACTGGGTTCATGCTTTGCCCCTCGTATTACTTGGAATTCGTTCAGCTTTTAAAGAAGATATCAAGGCTACTTCCTCTGAGATGGTATATGGAGAAACTCTACGTTTACCTTTTGAACTTCTCTCTTCAAACCCTGAAAACAAGAATCTTGACGATACGAGCAGCTTTCTCTCAAGCTTAAGAGAATTCATGTCACGTTTACGACCAACTCCAGCATCAAGACATTGTCAACCTGGCGTTTTTGTTTTCAAGAAACTCTCGAAATGCAGTCATGTTTTTTTGAAAGAAGGACCCATTCTCAAAGCACTTCAACCACCATACACTGGTCCATACGAAATCATTGATCGAGACGAAAAGACGATGACGCTCTTGATACGCAGTAAACCTACTAAAGTATCGATCGATCGAGTGAAACCTGCATTTATTTTACAAGATGAAGCTTCAACACCCGTTTATGTTCCTGTTCCAAAACATGTTCCTGTTTCCCCTCCTCCTATTGAACCTGTACCTGAAGAGCCCATTCCTGCTCCCGAATATACAACGCGATCTGACAGAAGAGTTAGATTTAGAAAAACTTTGAATTTGTAACCAAATTCTCTGCCAAGGGGGGTAGTGTGGCGATAGTTTAGAATCAATATAAAATTAAAAGTGAGTGAAAGTAGTGAAGATAATTGATATTCTTGACGTTTATAAATTCAATATATTTTAGAGATCTGTCAACGAGTCAGATATTATACGTTGTACATAATAGTGTTAATAAATATAATACATATATATAACGCTTATGTAATAGGTAATATTCACCACCACCATCTATTACCTATATACGTATCATATACCTATCAATATATAGATATAAAAACTATGGCAACATTGCTCATTATCGTGAGCAAACGGTTCGGCCATGTCTTTATTGTATTTAATAAGCATTTTTCTATGCCAATACGAAGCTTTATGGAATTAAAAACTAGATAGCTGTTTGTATTGTTTTGTGAAAACTTTCAAGATTATAAAGTTGAAGAAAAAGAAGATTATTGTGAGGTTATGTTTTGAGTAATAGATTGTTTTATAGGTCATATTTTATAATCATTTCCTAATCAAAAATGAACACCTTTAAATTTATTGAGACCTTAGAAAGTGGAGATAAAATTTTGTGTGTTGTTCCTGAGGCATGGGATGGGAACAACAGCAACAACAAATTTTCCACCAAGACGTAGTGGTATTAACCTGTAAAGAAAGAGTCCCACGACAAGGCCAATAAAGAGACGTGGTCCAAGAACCAGGAAGGTGATCTTTTGTGTCTATCGTTATTTCGTTGTAAATTTTAGCTGCGTTACTACTTTTATGTACACGCCTGTAATACTCACCTGTTCGTCCAAATTTCCGTAGTTTTGTGATTTTCCATTTATTTTCAATCCAATCTTTTTCTCCGTGATCTATAATGATTTCTGGAATTTCAACTGGAATTGAGATTTACAATCGCATTGAGGTTAGCAATACAGTAAGAAATTTTTTGGAATTTATTTCCACTTAAAATCCAAATTAATTCCAATACCAAACTTCGTATCATTGCTTTTAAATGGCACTCATTCAAGCACTTAATGGCATTTTATGACCATACAAAATTCCAATTTGGCCATTCATTTTTTGGCATTTTTTAAAGCCAATATTTCTATTCTTTGGCTACTTTTAATGCCTCATTAGCAATCATTGCTAGTTGGCTGCAATATTTGGTCTCGAAAGAGATTGGACGTCTTTGAAGGAATGCTGAAATAATTCTATAAAATAATACTGAGAATATGCCAAACTTTAGCATTTTTTCTGGATTATTTACTTCGATCTAGCATTATTTGCTTTGCAAATGAAATGTGTTACTTGGGTACTCTCGCTATTCGTCATGTTTATCGAACTAAGAAGTAACAAAAGACAAATTCCCTGTTTTGTAATCAACTAAGTTCTTAACATTTGTATGGGGTATTAGTTTATGAATTAAAAATTCATCGTTAAAATTGAGGCTATGAAATTCGCACTCTAACAAAAAATCAACATCTTTTTCATTACTTACGACTACTCGAACCGATGGCTCTTGTTAAACAATAACTCTAACTCTTGAACTTGCCCTTTTTTTAGTTGCACACAAAAACTTCATACTCTCATCTACTCAAATCTGAACGTCAGCTGAGCTGCTGAGCAGTGAAATACATTCGGTTTTCCAACAAATCCACCCGATAGGCTTACCTGCAGCCCAAGCTTGCACAATTCAAAAAGCGCCAGTCAGACTTAAGGCCATATTCATTGGGATACCTAAACTGGCGTATAGGTTCTCTGATTAAATCCATCATATTCATGATAAATAGTTCAATATATTCATTGAATATATTTTGAACAATGTATTTAGAAGACCTTCTTCAAACCGTTTGTAGTAGCAAGGAGGAAAACAATAACAAAGCAATAGTCGGAAATACTATTTCAATGATTTAAAATAAAAGGACAGAATATTTCACTCGGAAAATCCGCCGGCGAATATTGTCGAACTACGGGAAAGAATACAAAATATTTTTCGGCAGTTACATCAACCACTTTTTATAAATATGTTTATTGACTCACAAAATCGATATGAAGCTTGTTTGCGTCGAAATGGTGAACATTTTGAACACTTACATTACAGAAATTAAAAATTAATTTTTATTTTCATTTTCGGTACTGTTTATTTTGGCGGATACTGTAATTTCAACAAAATTTTGGTTAAGCGGTGAAGCATAAAATATATCAAATGAATACTAAATATATTTTTGTATAAATGTATTTCAATTTTTGATACCGCTTTCTCACATTACCTATCAGGTACCTACTTTCACCCTCATCTCAGTCCACAACGGCAACGATCACCTCCTTCCAATAAATTAAGTCGGTTAACACAAAGTATAATAGTGTATTTAAATGTAATCGCTAATATCCCCGTTTCTAATTAAGGGAAGCGAAAGAGGCGGGGGAGTTCAAATGCCGCCGGCATGGCGCCTTGGCTTCCGACTACTTCTTGAGTGTAGGTATATTACGGGTACCTGACCAACTGGCCAAATCGATTTCACACTTTGTCTAACGATGGTACACTGGAAGATATAATTACTGCCAGAATTTGTGGTTGTGTGATATGACTGAAAAAAATGGAGGTACTATAGTTTAAACATAAAACTAATGGGTGTTCAACTAAAAATAGATTCTTGTTTATACATAACTTTTAGTTAATTCTAAATATAGTGTAGTTACCAAAATTGGAGGAGAAAAGAAGAATTTTAGGATAGGTTGACGTGAGTTTGTGATGCCTTTTGGTCAAAGCAATAAGTTTTAATAATATTTAATTAAAAAGACATAAATTCCCTTGAAGCTAATTTCAATGAATCATAAGAATAGAAGTAGGAAGGTTGTACGTACGAAGTCAAGTTCAGAGCGTGAAATAAACATGAATAGTATTATTTATATTCACTTATGATGAACTTGACTAGTCGTATAAATATGCTAACGATAGTGTTTTAAGGGGCATTCTAATTATCGATTCTCATTATAATTATGATTACCATTACTATTAATATTAGTGTTAGTAATAAGTAGTTTAATGTATAATAGTAAGTTAAAGTAATAAACAGAACGTGTCCCAGTGCTACAGGTAGTTGTTTTATTCCTGTAAGATGACCCACCGAGTGACCAGCAACACCACCTATTCAGAGGCCCTTCCACACCTATAATCTACCAAGTATCCATCGACTATACATTCATTACAAGTTGTTTGCATGTAGTTTTGGTTTATGGAAAAAGATAATAGATTCAATGAAAAAGTAGATACTATTAAAGCGCTTTCAGACGAGACACTTTGTGGCCGGCTACTAGTGTCTGAAAAGAATCGCGCGGCTAAAAATACATTGATATAAATAGACGCATTCATCTGTATCCTGCGTCCATTTATATTGATGTATTCTCAGCCGCGCGATTCTTTTCAGACATGTGGCCGGCCACAAAGTGTCTCGTCTGAAATCGCTCTTACACTTTCCTGTAATATTGTCGTATTTAATAAAGTGCGTTACCAATAGATATCGCAGAATAATAATTATTCTAACGCTTTTAGGTTTTGAAAAATATTTTCCAAAGACATTGATCGTTCAACTAAGAAGCAACAACTACTTCCCGGGCTATAGGCACCGACGGATATTGAATTACACTTCAAAGTCAAACCGGGTTGGTATATCTACAGGATATACACCAACCATTCTAGTTTGCAATTGGAAGGAACAGCATAACTTGTTTTCCGGTTTCGGCGTATTTGCGCCTCATAGTACACGAATAAAAAGGAAGAATAATCCTTCAACCAACCAAATACAGAATCTTACTATATTCGTTATCTCAACTTTGATAAGTAAACAACAGTGATATATGAAATTAATGTGAACATATAATTATTTTTTCCTACAATCACATTGAAAAGTAGGATTTTTTCGCTTGCCATTCATAACGAAAAGTTGACGATTCTTGAGGAGAGTTACTTTACGCTCGCCGAGCGTAAAAAATTGCAGAACGCTCGTTGCCCATAACAACCGATACTACAAACATAATTGTATTGACAATGACAGTGGCAGTGACAGTGACAGTGACATCATAGAGCAGCCTGGCTGGGGAGTGTTTTTGTCCTCTGAAAATATTTCACAATCTAATATTGAAACACTTCCAAACAATTGTGGTCGACATTGGTTTTTTAGTCTTCGTATATTATTTTCCAATATAAATTCATCCAAAAACAATAATTCCCCCGACTGATTTTCGCCACTACATCGACAATAGTTCTTCATAAAACCGAACTTCCTTGAAGGTTTTTGTTTTCCTTGTAATTCAATTCTGTATCTGTATCTGTATCTGTAGAGTATAGGGAGGATGAGTGTATAGGCTCACAGCGCTTAGGCTACATGTGACCCATTGTACATCCTCCCGAGGAGTTGTCCTCCTAGGTAATTGTCCATCCTGTCCTTCTCAGGAAGGTGGACAGGTCACTAGGAGACATCTCCTTTATGTCAGCAGGTGTAGGCCAAGACTCACCGAACACACACTCTCTTATTGACGATAACTCCGTACACTCGCATAAGACATGCCTGGCAGTTTTATCTTCCTGTTCACACATCCTGCATAGATGTGTGTTCACTAGCCCCATAGTATGGAGGTGTTTCCTTAGTTGACAGTAACCAGTTAGAAATCCTACTGTTAAATGTAGGTTTTTCCTGGTCATCGCCAAATATTTCTTCGTCGCCAGCTGCCCAGGGTCGCCCAGGGTGATCCTGGCAAGACTGCATCATTTGATGCCATCCCATCTCTTAAGGGATTGAGCATGGGTGTAACGTTTGGCTGGTTCCGCAATTGTCGAAGTCTTTAGGCCGTAGGTGTCACTGGGTCCTAGAATTTTTAGTCTAGCGGCTTCCCTAGCTGAAGAATCAGCAATGCGATTTCCTTCACTCCTGTCGTGCCCTTTAACCTACCTCAGGATAATATTGTTATCTGCCGAGGCGTCAGCTGAATCTTGGTGGCACTCTAGTACTAGCCTTGTTATAACACGTTGTCTGTTCAAGGCTAATAGGGCTTGTCTACTATCAGTGCAGATTATTATGTTTTTCCAGAAATTCCTCTTCTGGTTAGTTCTTTTGTGGCAATTGAGATACCAGCCAGTTCTGTTTGAACCACGCTGGTATTGTTTCCCATTCTCCACTTAATCTTTAGGCTTAGTGCTCTCGTGTAAACTCATCCTGAGCCTTCTTTCATTTTTGAACCATCTGTATATATGCGTATTGCTTCAGCAGCATCTGGCTCTGTGTTTTGTTTTATTCAAATTTTGTAGGGTTTGTTAAACAAAAACCTGGGTTCAATTGCATCGTTGGCTGCCTGCAGCTGCAGCTGCTACTACTTCGGGGTTTATACCAGCCGTGCGCAATCGTACCACAGGTCCAGAGGGGTCAGACCAGTAATTAGTTCCATTTTTGCGGTTGGTGTAATTCAATAATTATACTCACAACAATCTTGCTTTGCTTAACGTTCAGCCAAGTACATAAGACATACAAAATCGGATCTCAATTTCCCAAGAAGGTGCAAATTTCGGTACCTATAATGAATATAAGAACTACTTGTTTATTGTTTCTATTTATAGTAGGCTCTTATAAGAGGTTCAGGATAAATTTGGGTTTATCAATTAATTCTGTTTTTAATCAAGAATTATGATGTCTTATATTTGTTTCAGTGTATAATACCGTTATCGTTTTTTTGGTACTTTTTGTTAATGGTAAAATTAATTAATGTGGTATTGGAGCACACAAATCGGTTTTATGTCTCAAAACACCCATTTAGGGCGGTCGGTGTTTGAAAGTTAAACAAGTTATAATAGAAAACAGCCCTTGACATCAGTTTAGGTTTGCCTTTTTATTTATTTATGGCGTGAATTAATTGGTTTTATCGTTTTTAGGGCCATTACTTGCGTTGGTGGTAAAATACATGCCAAGGTAGTGGGAGTTAATTAGTACATGTTTTATTTGTCGACATAAAAAAATCCAATAAAATTGCTAATTACCATGGCTATTACTAAAGCCCTTGAGCACTTCCATACTTTCCTCAGAAGTGACCATAGCTTCTAGCAGTGATTAATAAATTTCAAGAAGCCTGGAGGACAAGTTGCGCTTTGGTGGAGAGACTACCAATATAGGAGTACACCGAAAAGGACGTCTCCATGGCAAGGCCGATATACTTTCTATGAGTCTCCTTGAAATCCCTAGAAAAAAGTCAAAAGAGAGACCATTACTTGAAAGTTATAAGAGAATGACCTAAAAATGGAGTCAGTCCTAATTGACAAGGGGTAGCCAGATATAATAGAAGCTGGGGAGATAACTGGGCTCTGCTCAGCATTGTATCTTCATGATTGACCATTGCATCGAATATGGAAAAGTTTTGATGGGGTACGTATAGTTCACTAATTGGTACTGCAAAGACCACACATCAGAAGTGTGCTAGAAAAGCTTCATAGAAGCCACTCAGAAGAATATCTTGGTACTAAAAGAACACTGGAACGAGTTCGGGACGGATATTATTGGGTCAATTGTCGAAAGGACGTAAAAAGGTGCAAAAGTAAAAAGGTTCTGAAACAAGAAGCCAAGGAAAAATTACACAGTATCTTCCCGCAGATCCTTTTGATCGAATTGCAATTAATATTTTCGGTTCACTTTCTTCGACAGAAAGAGGAAACAAATACCTGAGTTGTATTTCGAATGTGGATTATGGTAGGAGTTGATGAACGAAGAATGAAGTAGGACAAAGTGCTCATAATCGTCAAAATTCACGTATTGTCAACTGAGCCAGAATAGCAGAACAATCAGGATCCTGGTTGGGCTCCTGAAATGGCATTGTATACAAACACATAAAAAACATCGCATTGGCAGACATATGCAGATTTTTTCCATTATAGGGAAGGAAAAAACCACATCCCTCCTAGTATATGGAGGACCTGAGGTTTGCCATTCGAAGTCTAGTAATAAGGACGGGTCTGGACAAGGAAATCTAAAATAGCAGAACACACTAAATAGGTCTGCAAAGGTCGTAGTGGAGAGGCTCATAGAAACACATGAGCCCCATATTTATCTCATCTTGAGACATTAGACATCAAGGAAACAAGCAGTACGCCTCTCCACCCAGAGTCCAGTGGATTGGTATAAATACATCAAAATTATTTGCCAATTTTGCTGATAATAGTTTGATGAAAAAAAAACACTCTCTCCTCTTATTTCAGTTCAACCAGCCAATATTCGCCATATGTTGTGATGCTGGATTTCGATGCTTTAGACCACAAATTAGACGGACACGTGAAATTTGAATTCGTTGTAGACGTTTTTTATTAAATTGGGTTAAGGCTGGTCCACAAATTACATTACCGTGATTAAGTTGAGAAAGAACTAAGCCATTACATAGCTGCATATTTGTTTGTTTTTTTAAGTAAATTTCAATAGGAGAATATAAGTTTAAGGTTGGAGAGGACCTTTTTTTATAAAAAATGGGATATTTTTTGAGAATGTTAAGGACTCATCTATGTATGACTATGACTAAATTGTTTTCACAAGACGAACATATGAGCTGTATTTAAATAACCGAGGCGAAGCAAAGCGTAGTCAAGGCTATTTGAATACTTCCGAGCACCTAAAAGGGCTTTTGCAGCGTGTAGTGTATTAAACTTTTCATTCTCCCCCCGATTTTATTATTAAAACACACAATTTAAAGATTCTAAAAATTCTCTGTAGACTGCAATGGAATGGATAGAAGGCGTGTGTTAACGATATCTATCCAGCAAAGCCAAAATTCAGAAATAGAATTTAATGATATTGTTGCGCAAATCGATAAGCAAATCAAAATTTCCAGTGACCTTGCTTTCAAACATTTCAATCAACATTTGCCGTTAAATCCTTCAGGAACATACAACAAATTGTATTTTTACATTTAAGGGGAATCTATCGGCAGCGATTTGACAAAATATCGAAGTATTTTTGGCAAAGAATTTTGAGGTGATGGATGTATTGAAAATTGAGGAAAAAATATATCATGTAAATTAATGTTGAAGTTATAGTTCTCATCGAATAAAAACTTTGAAATGCTAACCAAATTTTGTTGAAAAAAATACGAATCATGAGGTAATTAAACATATTAAGCAAAGTTTGAGCCCTTGTGAAGAATTAAATATGGATTAAATGGAAAAACTAATTGATAAGAAGTCTAATTTGAAGCTTTATGAATACTATATAAAAATCTCAGAATCCTTAAATTACTTATGACCGTACAATTCCCTATTGAAATTCGGTTGCTATCACTGAAATATCGGATGAAAATCCATCTCTCGCTTTTCTATCCTTCTATGACTGACATTGTCTCTCTGCTTCGGTAGTCGCGTGCCGTTCCATTGTTGATACAACGCTCGCCGGTCTCGGCGGTCTTCCAGTTCAGTACTGACGAAGCTTATAGAGTAGTACGTTAACCAAAATCCGCTTGGACCGCTTGGCTATCTACATGTTGTGGAGCTTTCATATTTCTAATAAAATTTTCGTTATGTGAACTTAAACGTGAGGACGTAGGGAAACAAAAAAATATACAAAGCATAATTGTGCAAGGTCGAATTTGGTAGATGACCCTTAATTTCCCTAAATAAGTATTTGACAAGTAATTTGGCATTTTATTTGTTTGTTGTCCAGGGAACGAAAGTTTTGGAATCATCCAAGTGAATAATAGCCATTCTACACAAGTGAAAGACTATACTTTCTCCACGACTTAAAAGAAAAAACTTCCAGTGAGGATCGAACCTCGATCGTCCGCACCATAGTCAACTAGGCTATAGAGCATATTTATAAAAATGTAAAGAGTAAATATACAGGGTGTTTCTTAAGTAATCTAAAATATTATATGGGGCGCTTCGTTACTCAATTTTAAGACGAAAAGTTCATATAAACATGTGTGATAGGTGTTGTCGTTTATGAGATACAGGGTGTTGAATGGGCAGATGTCGATTGATAGATCTACCGGTGAATAAAAGAACTTGCCTTTTTTCCATAGAGCTGACATGACAACTAGACAATCAATAATATTTTGAAGTTTAAGACTACAAAACTTTGTTGTTAAATTTTATTAAGGTCAATTCCTTAGAACATAAAGTAGTAAGGAAGGATCCTTATGCCAAGGACAGTTAACCGGAATGGTTATCCAAAGTGGCCGCCGCAGAATAGAATATATCAGTGGCGCCGTACCCAATTTTAATTAACATAAAACTATTTCTATAAAATGGAATTAATATTTTCAATAACTTAATTGAAAATTTTTACGAGTGAATAGTTTATCAAAACATTGTTTTAATAGCATTATAGACATTGAAGTTGGTGAAATAATAATGATATGCTGAAAATAAATTTGATATACGGGTGTTTCTTAAGTAATCTAAAATATTATATGGGGCGCTTCGTTACTCAATTTTAAGACGAAAAGTTCATATAAACATGTGTGATAGGTGTTGTCGTTTATGAGATACAGGGTGTTGAATATATTGTAATAAGTCAGTTCTGATTGTACGTGAAATTAATTTTTCCCGGTGACGCTATGGGCAGATGTAAATCCACATACCATAAGTGTAAAACGATTTCAACAAACATTTTCGGTCAATGTTTGGCTTGGCATCATCGATGATTATTTAATTGGACCATTTTTCCTTCCTAACGGTTAACCGGTGAGACATACCAACATTTTCTAGAAAATGAACTTCCACTTCTTTTGTAAGATGTACCTATTATTATTAGAAGGCGCATGTGGTTCATGCATGACGGAGCTCCTCCACATTTTTCAGTGATTGTACGCGAGTTTTTAAATAATGTTTTTTCAAACCATTGGATCGGACGAGGATCTCCACACCCGTGGCCCCCTAGATCACCTGGACACAATCCTCTGGATTTTTGTGTGTGGGGATATTTGAAATCGCTTGTTTACACAACACTGATTTTAAACGTACAAGATCTTCAAAATCGTATCATAGACGGCTGTAATGTTATTCGTAACAATCCTGGTATCTTCGAACGTATTCGACAATCCATTAGACATCGAGCGGATGCTTGCATTTTAGCTGGAGGTGGACATTTTGAACATTTGCTCTGAAATGTATTATTTTTTCTTTATGTTTAACACATGTTGCTTGTAATAAAATAATAAAAAAATATAAATCAGTAGCGTCACCAAGAAAAATTAATTTCACGTACAACACCCTGTATCTCATAAACGACAACACCTATCACACATGTTTATATGAACTTTTCATCTTAAAATTGAGTAACGAAGCGCCCCATATAATATTTAGATTACTTAAGAAACACCCTGTATATACACACATACATATATGTACGTAACTCATATTTTTTATCGGAACCCTTACATAAATAAAATGAATTCCGGGAAGCGTACATATTCACTATCGCTACTGTTGTCCATTTTTTCTCTCATTATACGTAACATTATGATTCTATAATTATTTTGACGTTTCAAACGACGCGCTGTCAGAAGCGATTTGCGCACTTATAGTCTGTACAGAAAGTACGAGAAGTAATAAACCCTAATTAAGT
>CAJUYH010004662.1:0-26251 GCA_910591685.1 Galerucella tenella | reverse complement strand
TATATATATATATATATATTGTTTTTTTCACTTATTGTCAATATGGATAATAATATTTTTCTGTGAAAGACATGTTTACGACTCGGTGATTAAATGAGATATGACATATTACAAATTTTAGAATAACGTGTGCCAGTATATATGTATATATATACATTGAGATTCCAAAATATCAGGCAAAAATAGAACACGATTTCTTGTAAAATAATTTTATTTGGAAAAGATAAAAAAAATAATAATAGAAAGAAGAATGAAAAAATCATTGGTTTTTGTATATAGTTCCTCGAGTCCTTCAATTCTCTCGCCAAATTTATCGCTACCCATTTTTCTTCATCTCACATTGTTGTGGAAGCGGAACAAGCATGCCTCAACGCTCGTCTTTGGCGTGAACAAACCTACAGCCGACCGGGCGGGACAATTGAAACACCGATAATTTCAAAAACAAACAGTACAGTCGTGGTGAAAAGACCCGGGTAAAATAAGAAAAATCGAAAGAAATAAAAGAAGGTGAGAGAAGCTGTGTAGTTATCGGTAAGTGCACAAAAAATACTAACTCTCGCACCAAGTCATCTCACACAAAATGGTGGCTAAATCAAGTGTGAACGTGCTAAAGGTCTTTTCATAGTAAGGGTTTATTTTTTCGGTTGATTTTCACTTCTTGTTATCGTACCGGGTAATTCCAATTAAGGCCAACAGAATTCAGTAATTCATCGACCGCAACTCCCTCTTTCTCTATTACCTCATTCAATACTCAAGAATGACAAATAAAATAACAAATAATAATCATAATAATAGTAATAAATAAGAAGAAATATAATAATAGAATATCAGAATGATGAGTTTTTAGAATCGATTGCTATTGCATGTATGAAAAAGATGAAGTATATCTCAATTCAACAATTACTTTTATGATATGTCGTCGATAAATTATTGAACTCATTGATGAAGGAAAGAGATCTCAGATTGTTTATCTATATATATATATATATATATTAATGTGACAACAGAGTCAATTCAGTTTATATATTGATATAGATTGAGCAAGAGAATAAAATCAATGAGCACGTGACAAAGTATCGTGCTTGTATACAGTGGAGTTATATAAAGCGAAGTTAAATTGGTGAATGCGACTGTTGGTATTGAATAAGAGAGAGCAAGACATAAGAATATCAAAACCGTAGTAAAGTGCACCAGAAAAGAGCTTGTTGACTTGGAATTCTGTATGTGATTTTATGTAACCTATTGCTACACAGAGTTTCACATTGATAAAGTGAACACGCACAACATTACCAATAGCTATTGTGTCTACTTCCCGACATCTTCTTTATTGGCTTCTTTTTCTTCATTCTATTCCACCTCACCCTTTTCATTTCCATGCGTATATACACTAACCGAATAAACATTCGGGATTTACTGTGACAACATGGAAAAAAAGAAAAATATAAATGAGGGCAAAAAATCGAATCAAAAAGGATTCACTTATGAAATTACATTTCACGTTGTCTCTCAACGTAACTCAGTGTTATTTGATCGCTCACATGTTTATATCATCATTAACGTGTTTGATCTTGTCACGTTGTTGTCATATACACCGATACAATTATCACTATTATTCGCAATAAAGTCTTCGATTTTTATCACTACTGTCTCGAGTAATGATTCAAAAATTCATAATAATACTAACGATCATAATTATTTTCAAATATATATATATATTCAAAACTGTATGCAATTTATTTAATTATAGAAATAAATATTTATCATATACACATATAAATGTAGTTATATAAATATATATATAATCAATTTATCTCTCGTAGAATAATAAATACGAATAATTGATAACGAGCATTTACAAATTGAAAAGCGTCCGATACGATCCAAAAACATCGTAGCAGCACTTGTTAATCCAATAAATTAAATGGTTATTTCATATATACAAGTCTCATTTTGACCACGTGCGCTCTCAACTTGTATACATATATTCAACTATGCAGATATTATATATATGTATATATATATATATATATATATATTAATATGACCCACAGATATGCAGCAGTTTTGCATTTTGACAACTAGCCGTTATGCCTTTGAATCACGAGGTAGCATGTCGCCGGTGCATTAATTCTCGCGTATATGCCTACATATAACGCTGGTAGACGTGAATATATACACGTTATTAAGAGTGTGAAATCAATAATAATTGTGTTCGCACTATAAAGCTCTGCTTTAGTGTTAAAACCCGCCCTGCTAGTGTAACCGGCTAATAAAACAGGATCATTAAGGTCCCGTAAAGAATAATGTTAAATTACTTTTTATTTTTAAGAGAATATAAAATAAAAAAAATGAAATTATTACTTTCTCCCTTTCTATATTCTATGAGGAGCAGGCGACATGGTAAAGGCGTCTCCCGTCTATGAGTGAGTCGATAAAGAAATAATTTAGTCTGTCGATAAGGGACGAAGAAATAAAAAATGAAACTTTATCGTAAATTTGTGAAAAAGGAAAAGTAGCTATATGACTTTGATATTTCATATCGTCATATATACACAAGTAAAAATTGGATTGTGATAAAAGTCGAAGAATATGACGGTGACTATCTCGAAAATGAAAAATATATATCATTCACTTTTTAAATATATATATATTTTGTATATCTATTCCTTTGTATATAATCTCGCTATTTATTGATGTAGAAGATGATATGACATTTTGTTACTAACGAAATGCAAATATATATATTTAGATATGTATTTGAAAAGTCCTTTGCCAATTCGTTTATAAAATATTATTATTATTTTAAATAGTGTAGTGAATGGTGTATGTGATTACAACGCACTTAAATGCAGACGAACAATCTCAAATTTATAGAGACATGGCGTGAATAAAAATATCGTTGTATTGCATGGCCGCTACCAAAACTATATACATAAATATATATATATGATATATACCTACATATTCACTGACAAACGAACAAACAAAAATATAGGAGTGTGATATTAAGTGAAATGTATCACATTGTTATAACCTAAAAGCAAAAGACAAAAGCATACATTTGTATGTGGGGGTCTCTTTAGAGAGATATGTTTGTAAAGGCGCGGTAACGAGTGCTGTATATAAAGATACTGCTGTTATCACGTTTCCACCATTCGAGCATTCGAGCATTCTAGTTCTGCCACATATTTTGCACAAATTGAAGCAATTGATGTCGTGGAAAAAAATAATTAATAAACGTGGCGAAACTCGAAAAATAATGCTACAACTTGATAATTGTATTCGAGAAATATTTCTTTTTCTCATTCTTCTATCACAAGAGATTTGCGAATATTTTTTTCATCAATATTGAATATTTGTTTTGTACTGTCACACTCAAATATTACTATATATTTTTCTTATTTTTTCTTTATTGTTGTGGTATACTAGTGGAGTTATGTGTAAAGCGAACAAACACAGTCGTGTATCCTGATAGTAATCCACAATTTATGAATAATAAAAATATACAATGAAAAAAAATCTGAATGAAAAATATTATTAGACAAAAGTAAATGTTCAGCTGAGCAAATTATGTATGTGCAAATACAAATTATTCAAAACTAGAAGGACAATTGAGAGTCCACACACGGGATACAAACTTACAATTCCTTGGCAATCCCCACACATTTACCACTTTAATAAACATAATTACTAAACACAATACATAAATTGAAACTTATATCCATTGTCGGTTTTCACTTTACAAAATTGAATAAATAATTTCACATAATTCGAAATTATAACGAAAAATATATTGTAACGAATTTGATATTCGTAATTCAAACTTATTCTCAAATATATTCACATACATATAGGTACGTGACTACATTGGACATAAATACAAAAGGTATAAACTACCATCTAGTTATTCAGATATTTGTCGTCATTCTTTACAATATATACATATAAAATTCAAAAGTAAACATTGAAATGAAAAAATAAAATATATTATTTATATAATCAGTTAAATTTTTATATTAAAGTTGAGTAATGTAAAGTTTATTTTGTGTGTACATGCATTACAGTGATACAAAAGCTCTGTCATGCGTAGGTACAGTAAAAGCGCTTAGCATGGCAATGAAACTCTATTCATAGTCGCATCACGTAGTCACGTTGAAACTGACACCTACACTAACATAACTCTAGGTGTAAGTATACGGTGGTGTGTGTATGTGAGTTTATGAGGGAGTAAATCTATTGCAAACTTGCACACTCACATTTACCATATACTTATACAACTCAACACATACTACACAACCCGTTTTCAAATCCGTGCCGTAAGATTTTCGTAGTTACTCTACACACTATGCCACATACGATATACATATATATATTTATATATAACTTTGGTCCGCAGGTAAATCAAATTTCGACAGATATATAATGTCTTCAGCTTGAACAAATAATTGACGCTGTAGAATAGCTCTGATATAAAGTAAAAAAATGAAAAAATATATTACAATAAAACTGTATAAAATTCTACATTTCAATCGTTGCTAACATATACTTTACACAAGCTGAATTAAAGCTGATTTTAGGATTTAGTCGATGTATATGAACTGATATGTTGTTAACAATGGTACAGTTTTAATAGAGCTGTCTGAAATGTTAGTCTTATGGTAGTGTTCATATGCATGGGTAGATTTAATAATTTGTATAAAGTGTATAAAGCCATCAGAAGTCTGGCAACTTTCGCGCTCTCTATTCTCTGATTTTTACACATGTAGGTCAAAATTTATGAGAAATTCGCCACCCAACCGCACTGATGCTGGTAAATATCGGTACCTACATACATACATACATACATACATATATATATATATATATATGTCGGTATATATCTGGTGAAAACCGCTCGCACCATTACGAGTTCCATGTTCTTCAAGCTCCTCGAGGTTGGTATGGTTAATACATTTTATATATTTGCACAACCCTCTCGCACAGTCTCTCTTGCCTTGTACGAATTTATGAACTTTCTTCGGCCTCTTTTGCACTTACCGTTTCTCGCTTAATGTATATATATATATTAGGTTATATCTGTGTTGCAACACAAGAGGTCATAATGCTTTTTGCTGAGCGTAAAGAGAAAAAAATGTGGCATGATACGGCCAGAAGAAAAATACATTGTTTTAGTCACTTAACATAAAGCATCTCATGTATATTTTAAAATATGTTAAATATGACTAGCTAAAGTAATACATTGGAATTTTTAGTTATTATAATTCGTAAACTATTCGACATTGTGTAAAATTAAATATTGAATTGTTACGAGAACATTTTTGGAATATTGTGAGATGTTTCACGAATATTTGGTTATTATTATTATTTGTTTCTTTTATTTTTCTTTCTTTTTTTTCTTTTTTTTTACTCGATAGAAGTGACAATTAATTTTATTTCAGTGGAATAAGAAATGACAGTGGAGCAATTCGAGTTTAACGTAAATTAATGTCGAATTTGGCGTTGATTACGAGTCATATTTTTAAATATAGATGGTACAGCACTCTGGCAATCGGATAATATAACAATTGAAATAAATAAAGTTATAATTTATCATCATTGACGTGAATTATTTTGTGAATTCAGTAAATAAATTATCTATTGACAAAACACGTCAGTCATTTAATATGTATAGTGATGATAAATAATTGAAGTCACTCAAACAATTTAATGTAAAATATATCAATAAATATTTTGAAACTCTGAATATTTTCTAAAATTCAACATGATTGACAAATAGCATTTCAAATATGTAAATGTATATATACATATATATACATTTAATTCGCATAGAAATTCTAAAAGATAAGAGATTAAAACTTTTTTATTGTTGATAGTATTACGTTTATTCACGCTCTGCAAGAAGGCTAATTAATTTTTCCACAGCAGAGAAAAGTGCATTAACATTTTGCCGCGGAATCAGAGATGAAAAAGAATGAATAAAAAATTGTGGTTTGTCGTAGAGCGTAATTTTTTTTGCTTCTTCATTTTATGTGCGAGAGTGCGTGTCTCGACGCGAACGAGACGCGAGTGTATGTTCATACACCAGTCGACAAGGTACTCTACTATTATAAATTGAGATTTTCTTTTTCTTTATTTCATTATTATCACTTGTTTTTTTTTTATTATTTTTTTTTTTCATCATATAAAAGACTTTGTCATGTTCATCGAGACAATTATACTTCCATTCGAATAGTTGATAAAACAAAAATATATTTAATTATTCAATGAAAATACATTTTGAAGAAATCTCAACAAAAGTCCGCATAAAATTAAAATGCATAGTGTTGACATATATTTACTGTGAGCCATTGTGAATTGCGAAGTGCGATAAAATTCGTTACTTGACATTGCTTTTTTTTTTTGTTACTTCCCTCACTTTCCTCTTCGTCTCTCTTCTACTCTCCCTCTCCTCTCTTGCTATATTTAAGCCACCGGCAATTTACGGGATGATATTTCTAACAAAACACGCACTGCTGTTCGGAGTAGCTATTGTACAGAATTTGTAGTCGTCAAAAAAAGCTCAACATTTTTTGCGCAAAATTGCTCAGAGACTCTTTCTTCATCTCTATTCCCTCACAACACACGTTTATTAAACTCACCGATATACATATGAATAACTACAGCCATACTGCACATGGCGCTGTGTATATTATAATAAAAACGACTTTTAAATATATACAGCAATATAAAATCTGCACAATTTAATATACATATATATTATAGAGAAAGAAAAATTTTTTTGTGTCACTTCAATAAACAAATTTGAAGTTTATATAAATATAAGTAATTAATTTGCAACGATATATAACACGAACATGCTATATATCATGCGGATGCTTTATACACTTATTTATATTCAACAGGAAATTTATTGCTTTCATCCATCGAGTTGAATTTTATCTTGTTCAAATCGTTCTTGCGTTTGACAGCTCTATTTACACCAATGAAAATGTTTCAAAGTTAAATTTACATATGACGATAAAGTGTTTTTTAAAATTATGAATATTATATCAGATGTATATATACATAATCATTCATGCATTTATTTGCACGTAAAACAATCAATCAACGTCATTGCAAATATATATGAACCTTTCGTCGATTAAAGTTAGACAATATATTCAAAAGTGCATAGAGTTCGAGAGAAAAGACGCAAGTTTCTAATGACTTAGATGCTTCAATATATCATACACTCATACATTCATATATATAAATACATTCGGTTATATATAGAGCTTATAATGGGTGCAAGTTTTGAAATGACAAACCGAAAGCTCGCGAGGCTGATGTTCACAAACTTGAGTTTGTTAATCTATCTGAAAGACGGTGAAGAGGAATAGAATGTAATCGCACGTCGAGAGCGGTTGGGTTTCAAAGTTCTCGTATATGTATAGGGGCGGTAGGGGCAATAAGACGAAATACGATTTAACACAGCAAACCGTATTCGGTTTAACCCAACCATCCATTCCTTATATATAATTATTTATATACGTAATGTATGAACGCATCAACGTTAAATTTCCATCAGTGAATGAGTGAGAAAGACGAGAGCAGTGAGACGAGTTAAAATTTGCGTTTTACTTCAAAAATGTTTCCTTAATGTGGATATATATTATAGACGTACTCACGAAACAGCACTTCACGTTAATTATGCGGGTGTACATATATATAAGCTTTGATTACTGAAGCTTAACGACATGAGTACGCCCGACGGTTTATGAGTTTACATATATGTATGAGATATTTATTTATATTTTTTTAACTTGGTTTATTTATCTTTCTTTATCATTTTTAAAGTTAATGTTGAAAATACTCTGTTGAAATTCATAATAAATTTTTTAATATTGAATGTTGGTAGGTTTCTATATAGCACAAACTCTCGATTTGCTTTGGGAAATTTGAAAACCTCATGAAATTTCATTTGAATCTTTTATACTGTCAGAAATAGAGGGCCAGAGTATATTGCACTCAGTAAAGCGTTTCCACACTGCACAACGTATTGTGAGTACATTGGTTACATGATGTAGATACAGACGTGAAATTTCACTTGAATATATATATATAGTTAGGTATCTATATGTAGATGTGAGGAAAAATGCTATGTATATACGAACAACGTGGGGTGATTTAGGATTTTATGCTGAGGAAGAGGTAGAGCGAAAAACTCCGCCAAAAAGCGTAAAACCACATTTTCTTTTTTTTATCGCCATTGTATACTTTATGAGTTTTGAGCGACTCTGTCCACCTGGGAATTCATTACAGTAACATCAGATATAACATGGGTTTCTCGACATACTCTTGCTCGGCATCAGTATATGCTTATTCTCAAATACATTGCATAGGATATAAAAATGTCTAATCAAAATCGCTATATTTTCACAATTTTTTTTCACTTTTCTGCTACTTTTTGTTTGCTCATTCATTTTCTTCCTTTCTTTCGTTCATTTTATTTTATATTATTTTTTTTTTTTATTTCAACTCAGACGAACACATTTATATTCCGTACGAGTTTTATTGATTTCATGCAAGATCAATGCAACAGTATTTTATCAATGAAAGCGAAGAAAATAAAAAAATAAAAGAAAAAATAATACATTTCCAATTCCATTAAAGTGACGATACATATCGAAAGAGAATTCAGTGGGAAACCTCTGATGCGCCGCAAAACCTTTTCGTATTATATATACAGAGATAACGATATATATTATTTGTCGTTCACAGAACGAGTCCGCCTGTCACAAAATCGGCGTGAGGGTTGATACGGGCATTGGGAAATGTATCGTATATAGATTCACTGTACAAAAATAAATGAAAGCGAAAGAACACAAAGCAGAACAAAAAAAAATAAAGAACAAAATAATTTCCAAAGGGTGATACATCCGCAGAGGTGTCGCGCAATGATTGGTTGACATATATAGAAGTATACATCTATAGAGTTTTACAGTATAACTAACGTATCGTGAGAGTACACTCTGACTGCTGTAATACTTTGGACCACACGCTCGACGTGTACACTGTCGCGTCGTCTGTATGCCACCGTCAATCTCGTTTCTCGCGTGAATTTATGGTGAACGCGATGCATTACGTAAATTGTGAACGATGCGAACGATAGAGAGACTCGTCGTTTACGTTACAGCACTAAAACACCAGAATACCAATAGTGATCCTCTCGTATTCTATCGTTTCGAATGTCACATGAATCGTCAAACGAAATTACGAGCGATATATATATATATATATGAACATGTATACATATCAAAAGAGAGAGAGAAAGAGGAAGAGGATGAGGGAGAGATATGGAGAGAGGGAACAAATGGAAATGATAGAGGTTTAGAAAGGAAAAGCAAAAAAAATGGAGAATGCGAAATCGCGAATATAACAAACATGTAAAGACACACACAACCATAACTGTATCATGTTATCCAAACTTTTTTCACTACCAATTTCTACTGACTATCTTGATTTTTTTATAATCTATTTAATTATAAAAAAAAAACGTAGCGTCACATATGATAGGTATAAGGAAAAAAAAAATATATTGTATTCTAAATTGGTTTAATATGGCTGTGTTTTACAATTTTAACAATATTACTACCAAATGCCAATTAAGAAAAACTAATTAAACCTAAAGTGTGTTACGTTCCATTTCGTATAATAATCCTTGGTTGGAGAAGCGGGTGGGTTTTGTACTGCGAAATTTAATCTCGCCATTATCATATTATCCTCTCACAGCGACTAATCGTTCGATCAACGTATACCAATGTGCATTGTATAGGCCGATATCTTCAATTCCAATTGTGCAAATATTCATAACCGATTTTAGATTATTATTATAGACGAGCACAACAATTGTTAGTATCAAATTAAAATATATAACATAAATACGTGTTTATATACATGGGGGGTATCGACAAGCTTGTTAGTACATTTGAGCAACAACTATGAATCGGTTTGGCAGTGCAAGCAACTTGTGTATAGCATACTCATAGCTGTACAAATTTCCGAGACGTGTAATTGTTCTTTATATATATATATATATATATATATCGATTTGAAAGTTTAAAATCCATAATAGACAAGGCTGAATCATCGAATACGACAAAACTAAATCGCAACGTTTGAAAACTTTTGTGAAAGCTTCGGACCAACGCAATAATTATCTTTTGAAACTGATGGAATACACATATATCTATATATACATTTGCAGCGTCATCATCACAGGAGTTTATTTCTATTTTATACGTTTGTATACATGTGTGTATTGGAGAAATATACTGACAGTAATAGCGATCAGTCAACATGCAACAGTAGTGGTTTGCAACATAAACTGAATATATTTACGATTTACTCAACTGATAATAATTATGTCAATGTGATAACACGCGTAATTGCGATTAATATCTAAATTGCATCATGCCACTTTATGGTAGAATTAGGTTGCACACCACAACATGAGGGCAAAGAGGTGCGATAGGGTTGAACGTCAAATATGTGTCGCGTGCATTATCCAATGATACATCATCCCGTATATTATATTATGTTAAGGCGCGCGCGTTCCCATTTTTATTGTACATATACACTCATGCGTGTATCGTTAAGAAAAATAGTGAGCTTAATGTTGAGCTAATATTACAACTGAATAAAATGGACAATTATCACTTGCACGATATGCAATTTTATATCAATGTAAATGTTATTTAATTCAATTTTAATGAGGATTATTTTATGAATTATATGTATTTGTGATTTATGACAATGTGAAAAAAAAAATGAATATGAATTACACAGAATGAGACAAATGAGTTGTTGCAGTGTTACATTCAATGTCCGCATTGACGTCATGAACCATTTAGAAATTACGAAATTATATTACAAATGTATTTGTATCTGTTGTGACCCACTTGCGAATTTTTTTGGTCAAGCTTTTGGGCGTATTATTTTTTTTTCCCTTCATATACATGTGTATAATGGATTTGATTTATTTACAATGTTTCGAGTGCGATGGAGCATTATCATAAGTTTTGTATTGAAATTATTCATTGTGTATAGGAAGAAGAGTAAAAAAAAATAGCGGATGCAAAAGTCGAACACAAGATTTAATGGCAAATGTTGATATACATTTGGTGAATGGTGTATATGTATGTTGCACTGTAGCGCGTGTGGGGATCCATTCTCCAAGTATTTCAGCCAGGAAATAGCCAAAGTTAGTTTTCGGCCCATTGACTGTGAAAGTACTGGCGCCGATCAGATATTCTGGCTTGGATTCATTGGATGCAGTATAAAATAGATGCATTGCGCAATTGAAAAAAAAAAAATTTTCCATAAATTTTATCCATCGCTATCTGTATATTCAATTGTTATAAATGAAATAACTGGAATATTTATAATTATTTATACTCCAATGATATATTCACGATGGTGAATTGATTTTAAAATTGAATTCTACAATAATTAATCATTATTTTATTATTAATTCCATAGTGATTCATATCATCACCCCTGTTCACTTTTTTATTGTTTATTATTATTTTATATTATAAGTTTCATTCTTTTATTTCTCTCAGTCATTATATTAAATGAGAATGAACGGATTCGTGTCACGAGGCTAAGTTCAATTTAACAATAAGAAATCGCATGATTTGAGAGTCTTGGACTGTGAACCATTATTTAATCCCTCTATGAACCAACAATGTCTTAATGTTACATTACACTGCTGTCACCCTTATACAAATGTTGGACTGACTCAAATAATTGTGATTAAAAATTCACAAAGTTTAACTCAATGATAAGAAGGAAGATAAAAATAATAGTCGCCAATAATAAAAGCCATGTCTTTTATGACTAATATTGGATTGGAAATTAAATTGCATGTTTCATTGTTTTTTTGTTTTTGATTTTTTTATATATTTATGAAGACGTAGAAAGTCACGATGTAAAAATGAGGCGGAATAAACTCATTTGGCGCACTCGCTGCCAGCCAAGATATTCTTATCGGGTTCGACGATGTTCGCCCAAATTCTACAGTGTCCCATCAAGCCAATATTCAGAATCCCTGGTGATGCACACCCTTTGCGTTGCCAGACATATAAAATGGTTCCATAGTGGACTAATCTCCAATATATATATATATATATATATATATATATTTATATACATATATCTTCTTTCGTTTCTCTATTTTTCTCTTTCGTATACGTATTCTATATACATCTACCTTCACGCGGCGAATCGACAAATCCTAAAAGGATTTTCGTTTCCGCATGAACTGCAGTTCGTGGAGATGAACAGAGAATAAAAAAAATAAAAACAAACCCGAATTTTCAAGTTGAACAATTTCAAGATGTTTTTTTTTCTCTAGTTTTACTCTCATCTTTCTTCTGCTCTAAATATGCCCTCTGTATCCTCAGATATTTTTACATTATTTTTGCATATTCATGAAGCACATATACGGTGTGCTTGTATATTGTGGATCGTTTGACTTGGCGTCAGTTGTACGTCATCCTATAGAAAAAGATCGTGAGAACGAGATTATTTTTGACTGCATTATATCGCGTTAGGTTGCGATATTTGAAACATATATTTTTTGTAATTATTTCTTTCTTTCATTTATTTTCATGATTGCACGCATACTCTTTGCTTTCATTACTAAATGTCGCGATCATTATATTTTTTCATCTAACGGATATTTGCTGAGCTTAGTAGAAAATTCCCGGTAAAACTGCCACAATATATATTTACGGCAGTGGAGAAATGTATTTAAGATATCTCAAAATCAGGTGTACGATAAAAATATTTTCATGAATATATGATGTATAAACTACTCACTCAACACAATTTATTTTACGCGTGAATAGATTGCATATTTGTCAGGATCGCTTCAAACTACCAGCGTGTTACATTTAATTTTTTTTTCCCCCAACCTCCTGTAACAAAAAAAATATCGTACAATAAAAATAGATGTAATTTGATGGGCTACGAAAATATACTGCATTATGAACACGTAGAGATTAATTATAAATAATAATAAAATATACTGCTTTATATTTTTATTTCACTTTACCATCAGTTAATTTTTTATGTAGAAGCAGTTTTTATATATATAGTTGGAATAAACGAAGAAATATATTTAAATTCGTATATCCGGCAATATATTTGAATCGACAATTTGCGAGTGGGCCGCGTGCCAGAACTGCGCGTTAAGTGATTTTTACTGCGATTCCATATACTCAGTGTATTGCATGCACTCTACTGCTTCAATGTCATATATAGAGAACAAAATATATATATATATATATATGAGTGAACAAGAGATGAAGTGAAGGAAGAAAATAATAAAAGGGTCGAAAGTGGAGAGAATGTGGCGCAGCTGTGTGCGAGGTATATTTTGTTTCACCTGCTTGCGGACTAAAGTTGCGATCGTTAAGTTCACTGTACGATGTCGTGAGCTTACAGAGTGAACAAAAAAAAAACAATAATAATAGTAAACGACGGGAAAAAAAAATTCGAAATATCATGTAATAATATACGGATTGGTATAGCGTGAAATGGGCTTCGATAGACATCGATATCCATTGGGTGATACTGTCTACCATTCCTTGACGCTGCCAAGAACCTTCATTTCTATATATATATATAATATCTAACGCCCAGTTCACCTTTTTTTTTCTCTCCTCTTCTTCTTCTTCTTGGGCAATTGGATGGAAAATTGTTCACCAATTGATAACCGCCTCTTCCATTTGTTTTCTTCTTATTGGCTTAGTAATCCAATATCCATTTTTTTTTCGTCCATTTTTCTTTTCATCCTCTTTATTTTTTTGTTGCAACAAAAAAATTCCAGATAATTTAATTAAGGAAAAATATTTGTCATTGTTTCATTTTTCTATATAAGTAATAATTATTTATGAGTAAAAAAAATATTAATTAAGAGTTCATACTCGCATTGATAATATCATTTTTTAATCTTCCACCATTCATATCATCTTTCACAATAATATCCCATTCCGACGTCAATGAAAGGGGATTAAATCGACGATGCTTGAGACTTTACAGTATTCAGTAACTGGCTGTCATTTTAATTACCATTACCACAATCAACCAACGATCTTCACTATTTAGTTACTCATCTATTTACTTACTGGCTGGATATAATTATTTCACTTTTATATCTTACTCTTCTATTCTGTTCAATCTATCAAAATGTTAAATAAAGTCTTACGAGTCAACGTTCATTTTCATTGCACTGATTATTGAAAGAAATGAAACTTAATAAATACCAACCAACATCATCAAACTTGATGAATATGAAATAAATAATACTAAACGATATCAAAACATAATGGCAGTGTCAAATTTATTTCTGTCCATGTCTGCTAATTTATTTAAATTGTCTGCATGGCCGTGTCAATAGATTACTGCATCAACCAAGTTTTTCATTATTATCAGATTGCATCAAATAAATGTATTAACGTACATCCGCATCGGTGACCAGTAGCTATATAAATCGCAATATAAATTATCGTTACATTCCGTCTCTTGACATCTCTCGCGCGTTATACGATTGTGGGATCAGCGTAACTCAATATGCGCTGGGTGCTTCATTCTCAACAACGAGCGTCCGATTACGTTCAATGAAAAAAACGGTCTTCCATGCGATGCATCGCCACGATCACAACCATTTTATACCCTATATGGGTATGTGTATACATGTGTGTCTGTGTGGCTGAGTATGCGTGTATGACCACTGTGAAATTGGAAAACAGTATAAAAGTTCAGAGGACTAAAAGAGTGAAGGTGAGAGAGGAAGAGAGAATTGAACAGAAAACCGCAGTAGATCGAGTGAAAATAAAATTTAGCCCAATGCAACATTCTCCCACTTTATCGGAGAGGAAATTGCCGGGATCGAAACCCATATATTTTATTGTCAAAAAAAAGGGGGGGGGGGGGGGGATGAAATAACACAAAACGTGAATATGAAGAAAACGAACCGAAGGAAATTCAGATATAGTGAAATAGTAGGAATTTATTTGACTGCTGTTTTGAACAGTAGAAGAATAAAATAATCATAAAGATTCTGTTTACCCAATACAACTATTGGCATATATATATATATAAATAATATTGAAATGTTAAAATAATTTTCATGTGGCATAATGTTTGCCAGGAATTAATTAATATTTGCAGATACTTCAGTATTCACTAATTGAAATTTTATGCGTGTTTATGGTTGCAATATATTTGCGTGCGAATACCTCATTGCGGCAATTGTCAAATAGGTGGAATACATCGTGAGAGAATTGAAAAAAAAAAAAAGATTTGAGGGGTATGGGCAATGAAAATATGCCATTGCATATAATAGAGGTATAATGAAAGAGGAAAATGATTACGAGGGATCTTGTATAACGGGCTCGGTCGATATATTGTTATCTGCTGAACAAAATCGTCAAGTCCATCGTAAATATGTGAGTACTCGTACATAATGCAAAATGTTTGCACGCGAACAAGACTAAACGCAGACACACACATATATATATATATATATATATATATATATAAATATATGGTTAGATGAAAAATACAAGTTCAATTTTGCATGGCACACGAATATAAATTACGTTTATAGTTGGTATACCAACCGTCATTGTGCGTCTAATAATTTTTCACTTTCTGTCACATAATGTTGTGAAAAATATTGGAATCATACGAAATTTGTGGCAATAAATTTTATTTCGAGATTGCAGCAGTGAAATCACTGTAATTTACAGAAGGAAATTAAGTGTCGTTCAATATATTTAATGCCTCCAATGCATAGCACATGAGCTTATCCATTCTATCATGAATTATATGTGTATAAATTTTATATATATTCTAATATTACTTATACTACACTCTCATTAACTCAACGCATATATAACTTTATAAATGCCGAACTTTTAATTATACTTTTTATGTTTTGTTAAAAATATAAAAATATTCACAGCTGTACCGTGTTTGTTCTTTTTTTTTTCCTTTTTCCAATATCCATGTATACGAAATTCTATGCATTTAAACATGTAATGGAAATCAACAATGAAAATATAACTCATATAACTCCTATCATACCCACATAATCGTTACCTATGTAGAAGAAATCAATATACCGCCAGAGAAGAGAACACGTGAATTCAAATGTGAGAACAACACTGAATAAAAATGGATTTATAAATTGTTTTTATTGGCCATGGCAAAGCTGAAAATTATTTAATTTCGAAAGAATACATTCTTTTTCTATTTATTATTCTTATATTTTTCTTTTCATCGTTGGTTCGTCATGGCTTTCTATTCGACGTAACATACGATCCGTAAAAATAATTACACGAAATGTAACACAACTTGTACATTTCAATGAAATCGATATAAATCCATTGAAGATTATTAAAAATTCTATTACCTACAATTCATTCCGATTAATATTTATGTAGGTGTGCAATCTGCTAATAAAATTGATATCCATAGGTGCATTCGAGTCAGATAAACTTGTCCTTGCTAACACAAAGCAGTCATCAAGTGCGGGACTGAATTAATACGCTCGGGGGAAAAATGAATGAAGGGAAGTTTCGAAGGATGCATTGAAAGTTTTTTCGAGACTGCACTATATATACAAGGATATACCGAGTGCTCATCCACTTTGCTTTTAACCACGTACGGCAGCAGGACTTGTCGACGAACACGAGACACAGGATGCATTTACAGATTAAAAGTAGCAAAAAGCACACTGGCTGATATTATATGTATATATCTCCTGCACTGGCATATGCACACCGCGCGCTTTACTTTTTCATTCTACTTTTTTCATACACGCAAACGTATAAGTATCCATTCCTGCATATGCCATATACTATGTCTGTTCATATACAACCCTATACTGATGACGGTCTACATTTAACTCCACACATATAAATATATCTGAATATAAATGAATCGCATTGACGTAGATAAAAGCAGGGGTTGTTTTACTCTGTGACTTCACCTCATTCACTTTACATACATTTATATTTGCCCATAATGCATTTTATTTTATTAATTTTTTGCTTCTTTGTATTTTTTTTTTTTTTTTTCACTGTTACACATTTGGAAGTATTGAAAGTCTATTGATAAATAAATTCATCATTCACCAATTCATGACAATCATTGAACGGTATAGTATTGATGGTATGTAGTTACATACATGGAAATATATGTACACACATACACTCATATATATAGATAAAGACTAAATACACTCTAATACGTATAGAAAGGTACATGCGAATACACTACAATGTGTCAAACAATTTGTTGTGTATTTCGAAACATGTCTCTTATCTATCACTCTATCGAATAAACCGATTTCACGACACTTCCGTGCCACTCATCATCTATGCCATCAACCGCATGCACATCAAGGGAATATAAACGGTGTTGTTTCATATCAATGTACATATATGTACTCAAATATACCTAATATACATGTGATGTCTGTTACTTTTGTATGAAATAACGGCTCAACTTGAAAGACGAAATCGATGAGCACGCAGCCATCTAATCTAAATGTATACGTTCATTTAGTTATCAGTATGCAAATCCATATTTTACGATGGTGATTTTCCTATTCAACATGTGCTACCATCCTCGCACTTTCTATCATTCGCTTTTATTTTCGTTTTTTTCTTTTTATTTTCAAACGAAATTCTCCGCTTATCGGGCGCGATTTTCATCGCGTGCGCGTGCGCTCGCGCACATATATACTGCGAACGACAACGAGATTCGGGAGTGAAACGGATGGCGCCACTCGGTCGAGCCATCGGTGTTTTTTTTTTTTCATTATTTTTTTTATCTACAGAATGTTCTCCCTCGGCATTTGTCTGTCGTTTCTTTCGCTCCCCTTCTTCTCCTTTTTCTTTCCAATGAAAAGGAGAAAGAAATGGGGATAGAATATAAACGCTTTCGCGTGCTATCTCGAGCTTTTGAAAATCGCCGGAATTGTTAGAAGTAAAGCAATAGCGATTAATATATCAATATATATATATGTATGTATGTATGTATGTATTGATTTAAAACATTCCATTCGTATTTTCAAGTCAGTTATGTTGACAATAAAAAATTGACTGTGTGAAATATCTGTAATATTGACCTATATGGGTTTTTGCTTGTTTATTTCAACTTCATCATCAGACACAGAGTGATTTTAATGGAATAGTTGAATATTGTTTGGATTGTAGTTTCAAATTGAATACTTGGTCATCTTTTTGTCATTATATCAAAATCAATTATTTATTGATGCAATATATTATTTTCTTCTGAGATTAATCGACGATGAAGACAATTCATAGTTATTAGATTCATTATATCTTGTTGTTTATCAACAAATTGAATTCAATACTGCTTGATCTAATAGACGGCACATTCAAAATTTTCAACGCTACATTGTTTATATTATTCGAATGAAACACAAAATTCCATAGAACAAGTCTGTAGGAATATTCCTACACAAAAAATCCAATAGTGTGTCATTTATATACACTTTCATGTTCTTTATAAAAGTCTAGCCTAATGGGATTGTAAGATAACGTAAATTTTTCTTGTTTTCTATTTTTCCATTCGAATTTTACATCCATGATCGGATGATAAAGGAAAATATAAATGCGGGTGGTAGTGAAGTGCTCGTTGTATATACAAAAGACGAGTAAACACCGGTGGTGTACTCGTATGTACGAGAATTACCAACCGATGCAAAAAGAAAAGAGATACACACAAATATATACATATAGAAGTGTATATTTATGTATCATAATATTATGTATAGCAGAGAAAAGCTTGTTTTCTCGTCAATGACAATGAACAAAACCCTTTCAAGTTTTCACGGCCGAAGGATTTTTGTTTCGTTGCTCAACGTATCTTTATACCTGTATATTGTCACAATAGGCAGCCCCTGTCGCTCTCTTTCACTTATCTTTCTCACTCTCTCTCTCTCTCTCTCTCTCACTCTCTCATGTCGATAGTGGTAGCATGACATAACCTCCACTCCGATGCCTTTGCCACGTAATTCACTAGATATTTCTCTTGCCTTTATATAAAAGTCAGACGTCTTTTTTCACTTACCCTACCACACACATTTATATCCCTACCAGTGTATACAATACTTGTCAATAATTCCCATCGTGTTTCGTCCGTGTATTCTCTTATCATGAAACTTATGAAGCCAATAAATAAATAACCCTTGAGGCATGATCATATAGATTCTACCACAAATAATCTTCGAATTGCTGTATATTCTCCAACTTTTCTGCCGTACATCCTCTTTATATTTTCTTTTCAGTGCATCCATAAAAGTATATATATTTATATATATATCAATATCTTTTTTTTTTATCGTTTCCGTATTTTATATTGCCACATTGACACCAATCCAATATCTACACGTTTTTCTAAACATTGCGTATCCTTCGTACATTCACGCGTGAGGGAAACTCTTGACGAGCGGCGGTGATGCGCGAAGTTTAACTTCCGACCGAAGTCAATGTGTAACTTCCGTTGAATATATAAATGTGAGTGGATATAGTAGAAAACTAGTGACTATGTATATAAAGTTAAATTTGTTTTTTTTTCTCTTTTGTTCCTTTTCTTTTTGGCAATTCGTAAATTTTCTTTTCAATTCTTCTCCGTTTGCCCCTTGCACCTTTCCCCAAACGAATATAACACCAAAAAGTTTTTCAGAACTAAAGATTCACGTCACTACTCTCAACTTGTTCTTTTTTTTATTATCATTTTTTTTTCGTGTTTGATAAATGTGGGTACATATATTTATATAGAATACGTAAAATAAAATGGGGTATATCCAGACAATTTTTACGACAACCATATATATATTATGGTCGTGAAGAATATTGATAAAAAAAAATTTATACCGATGTGTTCGTGATAAATTTTCCAGAGAAAAACCTTTATATATATATATATATATATATTTCGTGAGTATTTACCATAATTGATGTCCCACAAAGTCGATGCCAAGTGTGCTGAAAGAGTATGGTGAAGAAGAATTGCTATAAAAACATCTCAGACTATAGTAAATAGTAGTAATAGTGGTGGTGGTTGCTGTAGTAAAACGCCGAGGAGCCTGCATTTATGTGTACATGACGGGGAATAAGTAGAAAAAGCCAGTAGTAGATCAGACCACAGAGCCAGAGTAAAATCGACGCACACAGTTCCATTCTTATACTATGCCACGTGTTTGCATCGTATAAGAGTCGCTCCTGGCGACTCATTCTTCGTTATTCCGATTAGTTTCGCTTGGCCGACGAGAAATTTCGATTGGCAATTCCCGTGACGATATATATCTATACTTATCTATCTACCTTCAATAAATCGCACGTTCTCCACCCCATAGGATAAAATATTTATTCACTATACTATACCACAAATATCTTTCGTCAATAGCACTATATATATTGCTTAGAACAATATATAGTTTCACTTGTTAATCACTGATGAAATATATCGACTATTTATTTTGTTCGCATCGTGTGATTACAGACGGGCAAAATAAAATAGAAGTCAATACTGTATAATTTTCAACAGCGGTCGATATATTACACAGTCATTTTGGTCTCTTGATCACAGCTCTTACATTATAACAATGATTACTACATACGTGCCGAATATTGTTTCCCCACTGAATAAATACTTCAAGTCTAATACAAAAGCCGTAACATTCACTGTGGACACACGTTGTAAATGTGTTGACAGTGAAATGACACGAACAATATTTACAATATTATTTTAAAATTTTTACTAAAATACCTAAAATATAATCATTAATGTAATGTAATATATACTCATGGTTTACCAGATTGTAAGACATTGGTTAATAAAATCAATATTACATAAAATAGCACTTTATAAAATAAAAAATACACCATTACTATATTTTTATTTATTCTATTTTGTGTCCCATTTAATTGCTCTCGTGTACGTACATTTTATCCAATTATCGATAAACAGGATTACTACGTTTCGCCATTCTCTCATCATCTTATAAATCCACTCCTATATCTCTTTTCATTGCTTTTCTTTTTTCTTGTTCATTTTGTTCTTTCCCACGTTGCGGTCATTTATGTAACATCTCACGTGCGCTACGGTGGTTTTTCACATGGAATCTGGCTCAACAGATCTACGACGTATGTTCCAAGTGATTTAAGTAGTCCGAGTGTAGTCGATAGGGTGCTACGGTGCATGCACTACGAGTCATCATATGCAAGACGTTGTATAGGATGTATGCATTTATATTTATATACATATATTAATACTTGGAAGCGCGTTTCGTATATAGAAAGAGAGCTATTTCAAAAATATCCGTTGGCCGATAGCCAACTCATACCCATATACAGACATATATGAGAGTACAGACGCCCTCAATGCTTTCATCCCTCTCTCCGGTTCGCACAACTGTATACAGATATATGTATATATAATTTCCCAAAGCTTCGTTGTATTTATGGATATACACCATTCACAAATTTATTGGTTCTGAATATATCTACACGATATTCATGTGGCTTCAGCCCACACCCATGTCGATAATAACCTCCAACATCATCCTTTGACGGCTTGCAAAAATAAAAAGCAAATATAAACAAAAATAAAGTCCGAAAAAAAATGTGGGAGAAGGAGAAGGAAAAAAATAATATGGCGCACGTGAATGGCATACGTACACTGTATATACATTATCGACAAGCCTGTCGAATAATTTTTGTTTGTGTATGTGTATGTGTATGTGTGTGTGTGTGTGATTTTTTTTTCTGTGACTTTACCTCTTCCATCTATCCATCATCCATCTCCATCATTTATCTATATACACGTATGTATATAGGTTTATATAAAAGCTTTGATGAAAAGTTCTCTCTCTATCATGGCCTTGATGCAGACTGGTCACTACAGCGTATGTATATATATATTAAAAGTGGTTATTCCCAAATATTTTTTTATTTACTTTTATTTATTTATTCTGGTTTTTCGTTTTTTGTTTGTTTCTTTTCCTTGCTCGGTTTTTTTTTTTTTTATTTTTTTTTTTTCATTGTATTTTTTCAGTGCACTCGAAAAGTTCGTTAATCACATACCAGAGCCTACAAGCTCACAGTGCAATCAATCGAGAGTTGAGCGCGTTCGCGTCACCCTGTCGACTCGGGCGTAAATAATCCCTCCACTCGTTTTTCAACGACGTTGAAAACCACCCCCGCCAATCCATTCCCGGAATTCTCTATTTCCCGCAGCTTTCAACGCGAGCCGTGCAAAAGACTCACGTTATATGCGATGGTCGTATCTACACATATATGTATGTATAACAAAAGAAAATAATGAAGAAAAATAGTGGAAAAAAAAAGAGAATGACGGAAACGAGGAAAAAAAAGCGAGGACATTGGCATGATCACGCAATCCAGCAATCATACCAAGCATGGTAACATGCACTCGTGCCCTTATCGCCAAGCGCAAAGTGAAATTATTCCACGTGAACCGCTCTGCTGATATATATAATAAGTTGTGGTCTCGTTGTTGTTGTTCCTTTTCTTTAGAGAGGTAAAAAATGAACGAAAGAATGAGTGAAGAAAGAAAGTAACAACAAGACGACTTGGACACGAGTCGAACAGGTTACACTGTGCTTATTTATATACGTATATATATTTTTTATACCATATATGTATCCACATGTAGTGCAGTCCTTAACTTGAAATATACCCGGCGGATCGTAGCGTTTCCCCCATTTTATAAGTCCACTTATCGTTGAACATTTTAAAAAGTTTGAGCTTGCATTAATTTTTAACGTTCTCAACTGTGTTCCCATATAGCTTGCGTTTGAATCAGTTAACTTCAGAAAAATAACAGCATAAAGCTTTAATGGACAATGTGTATATATATATATTATGAATTTTACTCTATAAAATGTGAATTACCAGATAAAGTTAATTACATTTATCAAACGTTGAGGCAAAATATTAGCATCTATTTATCATGTATATTTTTTTTTATTTCTCTTTTCATAATATAATTGAAATGATTGCGTTGTTGATAAATTGTGTGGAAAATTTTTATATTCTTTATTTTATTCGTCATTAACTCGTATATTTATTGTTTAATTTCGGAAATTTCCATCAAAAAGAGAATGAATGAAAAAAAAATGAGTTTATTCTATTTTTTTTCATTTTTTCATACTATAAATTGCGCTTTTCACTTTCTCTATCCAGCTTAATTTCATCTCGAATTAAGTTCTATTAAATTCATCACTTTATACTATCTCACGTACCTCAACTCTACTCAAAGTTCATCATCAACAATAACTTGAAGTTTAATTTCTATATATATATATATATTTACTAAAGATTACCTGACTTGGTATCGTTATAAATATAATGTGAACAAAACTAAGATGTATTTTATGGTTTTTATACAAAGCTTTCAAAACACCAACTGCAATATTATACATATGCCTATTTACATATATATCTAGAAACGCATTCACGCACGAATCCAAAAAAAAAGAAAAAAAAATGCAATAATCTATAGAAAAAAAATGTTTTTCTGTTTGTGATAACACTACCAATTCATAATTATTCAGCATGTACCCCATAAAAGAAACTCAGATGATGTTTAAATAGTGATTATAATAAATCTTTGAAATCCACCCTCCAACATTATAAATTCGGTTATCAAAATTAAATCTAATGGAAAATTATGCGCCCTCATCCAAATATATATGATAAAATAATTTTTAAAATTAATTTCACTGGTCATTACATGAGCTTATAAAATAATATTGCACAAGCCCATATATATACGATCACAATGTCTTACGTGATTGCAATAGTGAGATAAAGCCGACAGATCGTGTCGGTATTTCTTAACGAGGGTGCGCTTTTCAGTCATTAGCCGATGGCTATCGGCTTTAACTATTGTGGTTACACGGCCACGGACGTCGGAAGTATACACGCGCAAAACCGTCTCGTGCGCCCTCAACGTTTTAAACTTGTGATGGTATATAGTGGTGTTGTTGGTGTATTGCTGTACGTTCCTACAAAAGGAGGGAGAAATTCACTGTCACTTTATCCTACAGCAAAAAGTCATCTGTATTCTATCTGACTTTACTCATGCCTATTTCTCCTCTGTATTTCTTCGTCCTTTCATTCTTTCATTTACTACTTCCATTCTCTATGTCCTCTACACGTTCTCTGCTCCGCCACTAGATTGGAATACTTGCGGCTCCAACCATCGTACACGACCTTCCACTCTCCAATATACATATGTATATATATGAATATATATATATATATATGTCACCATGTATACATACACCGGATGCGCGCATGCCTACGGCTAATTACACGGATATAATTATTAATAAGAGCCTGCCGCCGTGACCCTACGTGTGCTATCGAGCTGCTCATAATTTTCGCTTTTTCATATATAGCTATAGGAGTTTGAAACCATGCGCGGGACATGAGACCAAAGCCGATAAGCCCACTTATATTGTTCGATCACTCTCTCTCTCACCGTTTCCGTATATAAATATATATAATCCTGGTCACATTGACGTTCAACTTAAATGCATATAAATATATATAAATATAAGAGAGAATTTATATTGAATTAGGGGGATTTATGAGGTTGTGCCTGTGCTTTCTTTTATATAGACACGATAAAATGATTTATTGTTTTTTTGGTTTTAAGCGGCTGATAGAAATTGCCGCGTTTGGTTATTGCTCGAAGATATTAAAGTATAGTTTCTCATTGAGGGATATATATATAATTCAATGGTGAAACTTGCATCTAAAACCGATATGGCATTTTCCATTGGAATCTCCGACCCGATTCCGAGTAGTAGGAAGTTTACTCTCTTGAAAATAGATAAGGGCGGGTGTGCATTGCGCACATCCGGCATATATATACCTATATATATATTTACTAAAGTACGGGCAGTGGAAACGGTAGCGAGGGAGATAGAGAAAGAACAGCGGCAGCGATCGAAAGTTCGAATCGATGGACATGGAGTGGTTTGCTGTCGCCACGGCCTCTCGTCCTGGCGTGGGTAACACCAAAACGGGAAGCAGGCCAAGAGAAATTATTGACGACAATATAGAGATGTATAGCGAATGGGAGAGAGAAAGAGAGTGGGATAGAGAGAAAGATGGAAAATGTCTGCGGTAGCAGAAGGTAAAGCATTCGCCATTGCGTATATAACTATATAGTTTGGAAATAACATCTTCTTTTCATCCAAGGAGAACCACTGAGCGTGGCTTACGGCCAATGAGATTGGTCATTACTGGACACGCTACAATATTATCGATAGTCTGATAGCCACA
This sequence comes from Galerucella tenella, assembly GCA_910591685.1. Classification (NCBI taxonomy): domain Eukaryota; kingdom Metazoa; phylum Arthropoda; class Insecta; order Coleoptera; family Chrysomelidae; genus Galerucella; species Galerucella tenella. The sequence continues at coordinate 845 of CAJUYH010004662.1, read as the reverse complement.
CGTTCGCCAGCCACGATAAATTATCGTTCAGTAATTTTCCCGAGAATTCTCATCGGTTTTCATTGTCGTCGATAAACCCACTCCAGAGTATAGCTCAATATCTATATCTATATGTAGGAAAACGAAATCGCAGTTTTTACAATTTAATATATAACTTGAATACATATATATCTTATTCTTGCCATTTTTATCATTTCAATCTCCATCATTACATACATACAGAGACATATGCTTTTATTTTTTTCTGTCAGATAAATCGTATTTTAAAATTTTCAAAGAATAAATGGAAAAATACATAGAAATTCTCGCAGGATTTAATTTGAAATATATATATATATATCACATTAAATTCAATGAGCAAACATATCAATAGATTTTATAGAAAAAATAAAATTTATCCCCATGATATATCTTGCGTATTATTATTTATTAATTTTTTTTCTTCCCTTTCTTTTATTTATTGTGCAATGAAAGTTTTGTTACATGCATATGAAAAGTGTGAAGTTTTCCAAGGGGATACACGTGATGTGTCCAATGGATTTTTGAAGAACTCTCTTGCGACAATGTAACAGTTGCGATTGAAGTTAGTTCCGATACACTCACACACTCACATACACTGTACTCAAACATAGATATATATATATAGCTATACTTGTATCAAAAGTGTTTTGCGATTTGCGCGGAAAAAGTTTAGCTACCAATGGGTGGTTAATACTCGCTTTCGATACGTGGTAAGGATATAAGTACAATCGTATTGAGTTTCAAACTATCACTCTCGCCTCTATATAATTCTATACACATATATATATATATATATATATATATATATATATATATATATATAT
>CAJUYH010004661.1:26353-38849 GCA_910591685.1 Galerucella tenella | reverse complement strand
GTCGTCAAGATATACGATCTGTTTCGTTTTCGGTGCCGCGCCCTGTATAACTATTTTTGCAAACGGTTGTGAGATTATTCTGTCCCCCATGTCTCGTATATTCACTATTTTATAGTAAGAGAAGTATGTATTATCAGTATTGAGTGGTCAAAAATTTAAATTATACACAAACAAACTATAAATACAGAAGTCAGATAGAACACTTTAACTCTCGGGTCATGATTTGTGTTATGTTATATTGTATCCGCGACTATAAATGTGCGAAATTGTTAAGTTCTAAAACAAAAAGTGGCGTTTCACCCTATTACCCTTGTTATAAGCATTGACATCTGCTCCACTTTCAATTAAAGCGGCAACAATAGCGTCGTAAATTTCCTCCTGCTTTATACAAACAGTCAACAATAGAGGCGTGTTTCCGCTACTATCTACTTGGTTGACGTCACATTTATTTTTCAAAAATTCACGAACTGCTTCTATATCACCATTGCGAACAGCGTCGTGAAGGGTCGCATGTTGATTCTAAAAAAAACGTAAGAGTTAAAAAATGCTAATTTTCCACGTATCAGAAGTTTATTACGAAAGTTCTGGAAATGGTTTTATTTTTTACTTTTTGTATTAATTTGTCTGTTGCTTTTTTGTATTAATTTGTCTGTTTCTTTTTTGTGTGTTCGAATTACTGTTTCTAATAATTTCACATACCGGGTGTTTTCAAATGACACAACGTTTGCATGTAGATATCTCTCGTAAAATTGGACAAAATGATATGAGGATTGAAGGGTCCAGCCTATTCACTTTCCGGAAACTTTACTTTTAATGTTATGAAAATTTAAATTTCCCAATTTGATAACTTTAAAATGGATAAAAAATTGATTTAACATTCGACAGGTTGTTTTTGAATGTAAAAGGGCCTAGTTTGATCGGAAAACATGTATCAATTCTTGATTTGGAAGAATATGTCACTCTTCTCCTCCCAGGTCTCACGCCACTGACATTTCGAACTATTTTCATTTTATTTTGTATTCCTCAAAGATGTCGACGTGGGGAATTCATAACCTCCATAACCACATATCAAAAAATGTGTAGTGAAATTAGATTCTAATTAGTGAAACAGCAATGCATCTAAAACATTGGGAGAAGACTATTGAAAATATTTGTCCAAACCTGTGATTTTATTATTGACAATTTAATTCATGTATAAAAAATCGCATATGCATATGCAATTGTCACTTTGACAGCGGCAAAAGTTAGCTTTAACTTTACAGCGACAAATACACTAGTGGTTTTTTCACTTACTCATTTGTTCATCAATATCACTGTTCCTAGTATGAATTTCAATAACTGCGTTTTTGATAATTGTACATTAAAATAGAAATGTGTTTATTTTTAATGTTTCATAAATAAAGTTTGCATTGATATGTTTCCAAATTCCTCATTCATTAAATTGTCCTGCCGAATTACACTCGAGGTTTGTATTGATATTGGGTAGATTTGTGTTGTTCAAATTATAAACTGTTTCCTTTAGCAATTTGACTCGAATAAATGTCAACCTAAAAACACTTCACCTTCGGTGTCGTGTTTTTAATAGTTGGCAGTTATTCTCGTCAAATTGCTTGGAGACAGTTTCTCATTAAACAACCCAAATTTACCCGATAAAATACAAACCACTTGTGCAATTATAAGTGAAAAATGCAGCCTTGATGGAAACGTTAAATATCTTGATAACTAGAGATTTTTGGATATGTAAAGGTTATGCGTTTTTCACGTGAAAACCATTGAGGCATACAAAATAGGATGAGAATAGCTTCAAGTGCCAGTGGCGTAAGAAATGGGAGGGGAAAGGTGACATATTCTTCCAAATGTACACCACTGGATCCATGATTGAAACAAGTTTATCCTTAAAAATATGCCCTTTCACATTTAAAACCAGCCTGCCAAATATCAAATCAATTTATTCGTCCACTTTGATGTTATCAAATTAGAACATTCAATTTTTCATATCTTTAAGACCTCGTACTTCGAAAAGTGAGTAGGCTGGACCCCTCAATTCATATAAAATTTGGTCCAATTCCACAAGAGGTATCTACATCAAACGTGTCATTTGAAAACAACTTGTATAGTAAATGATGGTAAGATAATATTAATAATTATTTCAATATTGACATCATCATCAGAATGACAGATGTTACACTTTATAACAATATTATGAGTAAATTTCACAAAGTGAGGGCCAAAACAGTAAATTCGTAGACATTATCAAAGTTTTGTTACGAGAACTCCACAAAATTACCTCATACTAGTTACCAGTGAGTAAAATTGATATCTCAACTATCATAATGTATAACTACGATCGCCTTCAAGGATGGTTCACTCTTTCTGCAATTAAGTCTTCTCCACGCTATACAATTGCTCATTGGACATTTAATTCTAACTTAGTTCTAACTGTCTGCATGTGTTCTGGTTTTGCAAGAGGTGTGTTTGTGAGACATCAGCTATTCAGAATATTGCAGACTTTTGATATCAGACACTAAACTCTCACTATTCACTGCCTGATCATTTCGAATGCTGATGTAACGTATCCATCCACCAGTTTTGACTTATATCGTTAATCCTCCTCAAATTACCGCTAGATTTCTTATTAGCCACTTCCAATCCCCATCCCTGACCATGAGACAATAAAATTGTGATCTGCCAACGGCTGCCTCTATTTTGGCGACGCCAATGCCGAACTTTCTTGGCCGCCACGAGTGAAGCTCCTTTTCGCTATCGACTGTTTTTAAGGGCTGGCATAATTTCTTATTTAATAATATTCCATTGCTCACCAAAATTGCTGTGGTAGACACAGCCTCTAGGACACCTCACTAGGATATCTCAAAAATACCTCAAAGGCACTCCAATCTAGGTTGAGCTTTTCATCCTCTCTTCCCGGAGAAAATACATTCAAACTAACTTATTCTTTTTGCTCATCACCTGGCAAAATAGTTATTTATGCAACAAGTGTAAAAGTGAGTGTTTTTTGCAGGCGACGTGAAATTGTCCAACGAGGCTTTTAGGCCGAGCTGGACAACACGTCGAGTGCAAAAAACACGTTTTGCACGAGTTGCATACAATATTTTCTCTACATTCATGCAAAAACTGTAAAATTAGAATATAATATGTTAGTAACTCAAACTTTATTAATATTAAAAGTAAAGGAACAATTTGTGCAATTTTCAATATAAATATTACTTAGTGAAATATTTTTAAATTCTACTTCTTGATTTGTAATTTCTTTAAATAATGTACCACAAGTACTTGGAATTTGTACATCTTCATTATTTTCAAACTGAAATATTTGTTTAGCAACATTAAGTTTTCTTGTAAATGATTTCTCTACATATCCCTGATATTTAATAAATATCATTCACCATGGCAGAACTGTATTTTAACCGTTTTCCCTTTTTCATATTTTTATAGCCTCCACCTTGTCAGTACTTAATCACAGCTGGTTTTCGCTTTGAACATTTAAATTTTAAATAATCAAATATTTTTGCAATAATTGTAACTCGTTGAGACTAAGTAGTGAGATATACATATATTATTGCTTTATTAAAGCAGGATCAGACACTTGCTCTGAATTTTCATTTTATTCAAATGTTTATGTTTGTCATAAATCATCAGAAAACTGATAAGAATGACAGGAATTTTGTTGCACTAGTGCAAAAAAGAACCTCCTTTCCCATCAAATGTGTTTCACAAAAGTGTTGTTTTTTGCATGAATGTGGAAAAATAAAATTATTGAATAGATGAGGCTTTTACTTGATGTAGATCCATAGTAAGTTATGAAATCAAACAATTTTATTTTGTTAAATCTAAATTGTATTTAAACATAAAGTGACGTGTATCGCTAACACAGTAGCTTTATCAATACCTCCATTCGTTTGATAAAGCTACTGTGTTAGCGAAACGCGTCACAATTTGAAGGTTAAATATAATGTAGATTTAACAAAACAAAATTGTTTGATTTCATAAAATAAAACTATTGATTAAATTCTTTCTCAGCTCAATTCGCAATCCTCCTGGTTATTGAAGCAGGAACGTGTCCAGGTTAACGTGGATTTTCAAGTTTCTCAATATTTCCTCCATTCAAATTCTACAAGGTTTTCATCGTTCTGTTTATTTCAACCCATTTTTATGATCTGATCGATGTCTAGAGAGTAGTGTCGCTAAGAATCTGATAACCCACTGGCACATCCAGTGCAACACAAGCATAGATTCGAACCATCCTTGAGAAAACTTTTACGCCAGTTTCTTTTTGGGGTGACAACTAACTAGCACATGCATCTTATCCTTATACTCACTCAAACTTTATTATAAATTTGGTTAAAAATTGTACAAACAATCACAAACTGGTATAAAAAAAAGTAGCGAGTAATATGGTTTTCAGCTGACCCCTGATCTATAGATTCGGTAACGTAAGGCAAGCATTTTCGTCAGACGTTAAATAGTATATTTCATTACCAGTACATAAATGAGGATTTTTCCGTGCGCGCGTGACAAATTCGGAAAGTCATGCAAGAACGGAAAATCCATTTCTGGACGAGTAATGAACGATATTTTTTATTATACTTAGGTACCTGAAATCAACATAAACAAAAAATATCGCAAAAAATTATTAAGAAAATCGGGAATATTTATTTTTATTTTTAAAACAGTACAAATGTAAGTACATACAACTCAAATTAACAAAAAAAATACAAGTAGGTAATTCTAAGAAAATTAATTTTGGACAGAACCGTTATTATTAATAGTAATATTTATTGTACAATTCGTATTATTGTTGAAGCTCAATCCCTTTTGCATTTCTTTTTGTTGAACTAAAGACTCTGCTAAAGATGTTGAAGCGGAGTGTTCGTGTGTGCTTTGGTTCTCTTGATTGACTGTTACAGATGTTGTAGTTTCCAAGTTACAAGGGCTAAACAACTTCCGTGATACTTTCTTTGTATGGACTCTTCTATATATCCCTCTGCTACATTGGAAGAAAGCCATCCTCCGTGTCTTTTCAAAGTGAGCAAATCACCGCCGCTTTCCACCAACATGGTTGCCGAAGAGCGCCTTAGCCCATGTCCGGTATATTCTTCGGGATTTTTTAGTTTTAGGTATTTTGCAACAAGTTTTGGAATACCACTGATAGTATGGCACCCAACATGTTGAGCGTAACATCTTTGGTTTCGGTATGCAACAAATAATCTTCTACTCTCCATATGTTTAGGGCGGAGATCTGCGTATTTACGGTAAATTGTACAGGGATCGAATTTGCAATTTTCATTGGTAATGGTGAAACTTCTTGACCTGTGAGTTTTTCCATCTCGTAAGAACACGACAAGGAAACGCCCATTATCTTCCACATCATCTAAACTCAAACGTATTAAATCATCTCTGCGGCATGCACCAAAGATGCCAAACACTAAAATTACTTTTGCTAGTAGATATTCTCCATCTGAAGCTTCACATAAAAATTTGGTTACTTGTTCTGCTGTAAGAATCTTGGATTTCTTTGGTATATATCCTACAGCTTGTCGTTTCAAAAAAGCAATCGTTTTTGGATATTGATGGTGAGTATTTTCTTTTATTGCCAAACAACTCTTTAACATAGAGAATCGACTCCATAAAGTGGAGGATTTCATAGTGTTGGCTTTTTCAGAAAAATATACTAAAAGAATATCGTCACTAACAATTTTGATTCGTTTCTGAGTCCGCCATTCGGTAAAACTGTTATATTCTTGTTCATATCTCAACCTGGATTTCACTGGTAATAAATCTGCACTCACTTCTGCCGCTCGTTGTAAGATATTTTCGGGAATATCCCGATTTTCTTCACAATCTGAATTCATTTTTGCAAAATGTAATAAATACATAAATACTTAATTTTCACTGACAGAAAATAAAATTTGTCATTAATAAATAAATCGTTGCTATAGACACATTACTCGTAAGCGCACGGAAATAGGGATCGGGAAAAAATTTCCGTGCGCTGTTCCGAAAATGTCATATTTACTGTATTTTATAAACAGTTGAAAATGTAGTATTTTCTGTTAAGTATAATAAAAATATAATTTATAGGACGACCCAAGTACCATTCCTAGATTGGCCTTACGCATGACGCTGTAATACGAGAGATAACCAAATTCATCTTTTTGAAGTAGCGTTATGGTACGATGACAGAAGCCAAAAAAATTGGTTCTGAAAAAAATGTACGGGAACAGGTATTTTTTTTCCTGAATATGTTCAGGGGTGTGCCCTGAATGTAAATCCAAGTTGGCGTCATTGGGGGGGCTTCACTTCAGCCGCCATCTTGAAAAACACGTTTTATTAAATACCTCGCGAACCGAGCATCGCACGGCAAAAATTTGTTTAAATCATTATTGTAGATAATGATATTTGCCATTTGTTTTATATTAATATTTCCTTGTATAATGCATAGGTTTTCAATAAAATTATAGCGCTCCAAACTTTTTCCAATAAGGTTTTTGCTGAATATTCAGTTATTGGGTCAATGATAAATCAAAAATAGTGGTGACTGAATTGAAGAACATGAAATTTTCTATAAATTTCATAGGAAACTTTTTTCCGTAGCACATACAGGGTGTCCCAAGACGAGTTGAAACTATCTGTATATGGCAAAATACTAATAATACTAATAATAGTAATATCATGAAAATTTCTACGTTTGGGTTTTCGAATACGATCTTTTCAACTAAAATATTTTCAAAGATGGCAAACTTCCTGTTCTACCGGAAGTCGACTGCAACTTTGTTATTTTGAATAGAACATTCTGTATATTAATACATTTTTGAAAAATTTGACGGTTGCAGACCCTTGTAAATTATTTTTTTACGAGGATACCCTTAAAGATTTGAAAATGGTTTTTGTTCGGTTGCTTTTATCAAGGTCAGACATATTTGAATCTATAAATGTTGTAAATTTTTTCATTTCATACAGGGTGTGTATAAAAAGTGTTCAAAGTTTAACTTCATAAATATCGAATTTCTTTATTTTCTTGAATAGAACCACCCCGTTTTTTCCATTTTAATGCATTCAGGGGTGGAAAATAAGGCAAATTCATGTATACTTTCCTATACCTAAACCTTACCGTTATCCAGATATTCAATGTTTTCTGTAAATTTTGAGAGATGCAGAGTGTGGTCTAAATTTTATTTTGACCCGTTGATACAAGCACTAAGAAATAAAAAGGATTATGTAAATTTGCTTTTAATACATGGTAAATATGGCAAAGTTGTTACAATATTATATGTGCTTTATTTGCAGTAAGATGTCCTGCATCTCTAAAAATTTACAGAAAACTTTTAATATATGGATTACGGTAAGGTTTAGGTATAGGGAAGTATACATGAATTTGCCTCATTTTTTACCCCTGAATACATTAAAATAGAAAAAACCGGGTTGTTCTATTGAAAAAAAAATAAAGAAGTTTGATATTTATAAAGTTAAACTTTGAACACTTTCTATACACACCCTGTATAAAATGAAACATTTTTCAACATAGATTCAAATAGGTCTGACCTTGATAAAAGCATCGGAACAGAAACCATTTTCATATATTTAAGGGTATTTTCTTAAAAAAATAATTTACAAGGGTCTGCAAACGTCAAATTTCTTTCAAAAAGATTATTAACTGAAAAAATATGCATTTTTCGAAAAAAGTTTTCAGACAAAACTATACTAAAATTTCACGTAGATTTCAAAAATGTATTAATATACAGGGTATTCTATTTAAAATAACAAAGTAACAGTCGACTTCCGGTAAAACCGGAAGTCTGCCATCTCTGAAAATATTTTAGTTAAAAAGATCGCATCCGAAAACCGAAACGTGGGAATTTTCATAATTTTACTATAAGTAGTTTGCCATATACAGATAGTTTTAACTCGTCGTGAGACACCCTGTATAGTTCAAGAGCTATTACGCTGTAAATGAGATTATAACGAGATTATAATGCTGTATATTATTCATCATACGCTAGGGTCGTTCCCTCGCCTGTTTGTGACTTAAAGTTAAACGTACCGGTCATATGAAGGAAATTGTATAATTATATTTTTCGAATTGCAGTGGCCATACATGCGACAACGAGCCAGACATATTAGATGCCATCGGAAACGAAATCGAAGAAGACCCAATCTTCGATTCGTCTCCTTCGGATATGGCGGAAGCAGAAGAGACAGATTCACAAGGCGACGAGTGTCTTCCGTCGACATCGAAAAAAATAAGACTCGTCCCGTAAAATAATGCGCCACATTTTATATTAAAACAAATGTCTGAGTCAGTTTTTTTGGAGTAACATCCGTAAAATTCCTTTTCTTTTAGTGATTTCGAGATTAATTTTAGACAGAGAAAATGAAGTGCAGACGAATGTGTACAGTATTTCACAAAATTCGCAACAATTGGAACGGGTTACCGATTTTTCGAAAAACTCAGATTCACGTTAAATTTAAAAAAGTTAAAAATTCAAATAGAATACCGACCTTCAAACTCTTCTATTAAAAAAGAAATCAATTTCAATATTACAATATATTATAATATACAATATAAAATAATACTGTACAATATAAAATAGCATAATACAAGCATAACGTTAATTGATAATAATAATAATAATATTAAGAATAACAATAACAATTTTTACGATGTAGCGTGATGCACTATTGTTTTTAGCTACATTTACGATCTTTTATATGATGATACCGTTTTAAGTAACAATAAAGATCGACGAATTATTAGTTGTTATTCATATTATTTATAATTTAAGTAACAATAAAGATCGATGAATTATTAGTTGTTCTCCATATTATTTATAATTTTAATTGATTCGGTACACAGTTGTATTGACATTTTTTCGAACACTTCATGCCATTTTATGAAATGGTTTTCGTATACAACGAGCAATATTGCCACTGATATTGTACGAGGTGCAAGTTTTACCAAGCTGCAGCTCCTAAACTATAAATGCTACGGGAAAAAATTTCCCATGAAATTTATAGGAAATTTTATGCTCTACAATTCAATTATCACCATTTTCTATTTATCATTGACCATTAACCAAATATTCAGCAAAAACCATATTGAAAAAAGTTTGGAGCGCTATAATTGAAAACCCATGCAAAAAAAATTTCGAATGAAAAAGATGGCAAATATTATTATCTAAGACAATGATTTCCACAATTTTTGTCGTACGGTGCGCGGTTCGCGAGATATTTAATAAAACATGTTTTCCAAGATGGCGGCTGAAGTGAAGCGACCCCCATGACGCCAGCTTGGATTCACATTTAGAGGACACCCCTGAACATATTCCAAAAAAAAAATACCTGTTTCCGTACATTTTTTACCAAAAATACCCGGCTCTTGGCCTATTAGGTGATTTTGAGGTTAGTTTTGAAGAGATTGACGGCATTTTATTCGGTGTGTGAGCATTGAAAGATTGCAGCAATTGCCAAATAAGCATAATTATTTATTTAAAAAAAATAACCTGAATAACCAAGTTCTGATTTCGAAATCTATACTCAAGTTATATTCTTATCGTTCCACGGTAATGCTTGCAAAACGTGAACTGTTACCTTAGGTTACGTAGTCTATAAATCAGGATTGGGGGAATATTCTTATAATATTCTTTTCAATTATTTATTTCCTTGTTTTGAGACTTTGGATGCTCTTGTTCATAGAATGAATTGAATTGGAAATAAAAACTATTTCTCATGTGATGTCATTTTAAAAGGCTCATTCAATTGATTGGTTTTTCTGAAAAAAGTAGTCCAACTTTTATTTGGAATGTGAAATATAAAAAGATTCAATGCTGGACAAGGTTTGTTTATTCCTGCTAGTAGGTAATTGATAATGCGGTTACACGTCGTTTTGGTCGAATTAATTCCGTATTGTGATCATAGCTTCCGATGACTATTTTTTGGCACGCGGAAAATTGAGTTGGATATTTATACTGTTTTTAATTAAGTTTTAAATGGAAATTCATGTTTTGATGGAAATTTAATCAACGTTGGTAATAGGCGTCGATTCAAATTTGAATTCACTAGATTATACGTTACTCATGTTACACACAAAAATATAATTGAGTTTTTATTTGCAGTTGCGGAAAGTTGTTATCGAAATGAGTGGAGTTGACTGGGTTTTTGTAGTTCTTCTTCGTCATAAAAAAAACCAAACAGCCCTGATTTGACGCCATTAGATGCCCTTTTATGTGGATTTTTGAAGCATAAAAACATAAGATCAACTCCAACAATAAACTTAATCTTCAAGTCATTAAAGTGAACATTCGGGAGAAAATTGATAATTTGAACAAAAACCATAATATCGCTACTTCAAATGTTCAAAAAATTGAAAATAACGGTGGTCACTTTGAGTAGTTTCTTCAATTTACTATTCGTTTTCTTTCATATTATTATGAATACTTTTGTTTTGCTGCATGTGCTGACTATAGAATTAATTTTAATCTCATATCAATATACCAATAATAATAGGAATATATGAATACGAGGTGATTATACACTGCTCAACAATCGAAGTGGATGATATAGAAATCTCTGAATTTTCTTTGCAAATATTTGGGAGAAAAAACGGTATTTTGCGTGAAAGTTTAGTAAAAAGAATAACAAAAGCAGCAAATATTCAATAAAGAAAAATGAGTTTCTAATAAAAACTGCCAAATATGGTGAAATGAAATAATACAAAGCTACTCCATTATGTTACTCACAATGACTGTTTGTGAAAATTTATACCGTGTAGGACCACACCGGGCACGCCTTAATGCTGCTACTCGATAAGGAAGACCATTTATTTTATTGAAATATTAATGAGCTGCTGTGGAATGTCTGCCCAGGTGACTTGTATGTATGTATTTTGGGGTGACATTTACTGAGACCTGAAATAACTATTTGTATAACAAGGGAGCAATATGCTACTTTTCCTCCCGAGGATGAAGTAATCATTCAAGGGAGAAAAAGGCATTTTACTCCCATGTTATGCATGCGATTTCTCCGCCTCTCAAACTCGCTCATTTTTTGAATCTTATTTTATATTTTGTTGATGTATTATAGAGTACCTAGCCACAAATTAGAGATGGTGTGCTCTGTGATCTAACTCACTTTCAAACTGTTAATCTGTCAATAAACCATAGCATGCTATAATTGGCTATAATTGGAAACCCCATGCAAAAAAAATTTTGAATAAGAAAGATGGCAAATATTATCATCTACAATAATGATTTCCACAATTTTTGCGGTACGATGCGCGGTTCACGTGATATTTAATAAAACGTGTTTTTCAAGATGGCGTACTAGATGGTGTACTCTGTGACCTAACTCACTTTCAAACTGTTAATCTGTCAATGAACCATAGCATGCTATATAATATTTCTGTCCTAAATTCGAAAACCGGATGTACCTTCTATTAATTGTCAAAGTTAAATTGTTAAGGTAAAAACGTTAAATTTGAATAACTATTCACTTATTTCTACCATTCTGCAGAAAACAGGGTGTTCTGAAAATAAGCGGCAGTTTGACTGTGTGAGCCACCCCAAAAAACAATTCCATATGTCTATGATGACTATAAATTCCCATAACATGCTGTTATCATTGTATCTTTGTTAACTACTTTTTTTCAATTTCTTTGAAGAATAACAATTTCTACTTAATCCACCACAGAGCAGCTGTACATGTTCCATCCAGTTCATGCATGTGCTCATCTATTGTGACCCCTAAAAACTTAATTTCTGACGAAAATGTAGTTACATTATTGTTAATCTCAATATTATTAGGATACATAATTCCATTACGACTGTGTTTAAATAGAATGCATTGTGTCTTTTTGTTATTCATGATTAAAGAGTTCCCGTCAAACCTTCCAGCCATTTTTAAAATTACGGATGTTGTCTTAGTTTTCATTTCATTATAATTATCTCCAACAATAAGTACATTTGTATCATCAGTATAATTTGTTAGTATAGTTGTTATATCATTTAAAAACAGTTCTAGATAATTTATGTAAAGTGTGAACAGGATTGGACCAAGTACACTGCCCTGAGGTACACCCAGTGTAACTTCTCTGGAATTAGAAGTATATTCAGAAGAGTTTGTTTTAATGCAGACTTTTTGAGAACGATTTGTTAAATAAGATTGAAACCAATCATAGCATCTACCCCGAATTCCCATTTTTTCCATTTTGTCAAGCAATAATTGATGATATACACAGTCAAATGCCCTTGATAGGTCCAAAAAAACTCCAATTGCGAGACTACCATAATCAAGGGCATCTAGAATTCTCTCAATGAAACTGAAAGCAGCAGTTAAAGTAGATTTTGCTTCTCGGTATCCATGTTGATTCGAAGCTATGATCTGGTTCTTATTTAAAAAATTAACTAATCTTTTTCTCATAGCAATTTCAAAAACTTTGGAAAAGTAGAGAGGAGACTAATTGGTATATAATTTTCCACTAATA
>CAJUYH010004661.1:0-26253 GCA_910591685.1 Galerucella tenella | reverse complement strand
TGGAAAAGTAGAGAGGAGACTAATTGGTATATAATTTTCCACTAATAATGTATCTACATTTTTAAAGATGGGAAAACTCCACTCGATAATGATGAATTTCCAGCATGTGTCAGTGGTTCTGAAATAAATGTCGTTTTTTTCAACAAAATATTACTGATACCATCCTTTCCACTGGAGCATTTATTTTTCAAACCAATTATAATTTCTAGAATTTCAACATCATCTACCTCGGATAAGTACATAGATAATAGATTGTTGTTTATATGATTTAGGTTTCTGTTTTTGCCGAAGAGTCTACAAGATTTGTGGCCACTGTGAAAAAATATTCATGAAAAATGTTAGATGCAACGGACATAGATGATATTGTTACATTATTTGACTTAATTCCAGTGAAAGTTTCTTGTGTTGATTTGCTGATGCCTTTCTCAGTTTTTATTATATTCCAGATGGTCTTACTTTTGTTATGCCAGTCAGAAATTTGTCTGTCATAGTAATCCCTCTTTTCCTGTAAGACAAGATTAGAGTAATACGTTTTATAATTATTATATGCCTGTTTGGTTATATGATTATAAGTATTATAAAGTTTAAACATTAAATTTAGGGTATATTCAGCAACGGTAATTTTGGTAGTCATCCATTTGCATCTTTTATTTGATAACTGTTTAACCTGTTTTACAGGGGAAGACGAATTAAAATGATTTCTTGATATTTGAATAAAAGTATTATACTTGTCGTCAACTGTTGATCCCTCATATACCGAGGTCCACATTTCACTACTTAAGAGACCATAAAAAAATTCATATTGCTTAGAACCAAAAGGACGTTTATAGACATAGGTATATGTATTATTTGCGGTTTGTATGTTGTGAAAAATGGTAATTGTTCGACCAAAACGATCGGATATGTCGGTATTCAAAACATTCACGGTATTTTTTGTAAAACTAGGTACATACACATTATCTAAACACTATTCCGTATTAGCAGTAACTCTTGTTGGAGTATTTATTGTGTACTTCATATTGTACATGCTTAATAAATTATTTAAGGTGTTAATATTTTTAGCATTTTCATTCAATGGTAATAAGTTCAAATTAAAATCGCCTGCTACAAGCACAAATTTTTCACCTTCTGAGGCTATATCTAACAGTTGTTGGTCTAATCTTGATATAAATTCTTCTGTGCACGGAAAAAAAAGAATCGTATATCAAGTAAAATTTATTTGGATCAATTAAATTAAAGTGTCATATATGCACGACAAAATATTATTTTGGAGTAATTAAAATAATTTCTTGGTTTCAATGCAGGTTAAAGTATTGATGCAACTAACTGTTTGTTGACTGAACCAAATATTTAGTCAACTGGACCATTTTCATAAATTATTTTGATAAAATTATTGCTTCAACATAGTGAATATTTTGTTGAATTGAATCTGAAAAATGATCAAATCAATTGAGAAAAATAATGATTTAGTCAATTTTTTTTGTTGAACGAATTATAATAAATGATCTAATGAACAAACGTTATCATCATATCAATTATTTTTTGCTTGGTTCGAAACAAATTTTGGATTCAGGTGAAAAATTATGTTGTTAAATTGAATACCAAAATTACTAGATCAACGAAATTCATAAGCAAATCAAGAAAATTAATTGCTTGCGTTAATTTTGAGAATTTATCCGATAAATTAAATATTTTAGTTGAAAAGTATAATATGTTGATTGAACTTGAAATGCAATCAGTTTGATCAACTGATTGCTAATTTTAATATAAAAATTAAGTTGACATAACATACTGAGTGCTATAAAAAAGAAAAGTTAAATATACTTCATAGCATTTTATTTAAAATGAAAAAACAATAACAAAATAAAATATAAATTTTCTAAAACATAAAATCAAACTTCCACTAACTGCATTTCTTTTTAACCGCAATAACTTTTCTATAAATTGGAACCAATCCACTTGCAAATTCACTATAAGGGCATCAGGGAAAATCAAATCATAATGTTGATCTACAAAGAAGGAATAATAAAAATAAATAGAGTTTAATGAATGTTCTAAACAAGCATAAGGGAAATTCTCGAATTTTCAAATATAAATATACGAAATGCAGCCCCAATGAATGTATCACATGTCCCTTTCTGAATTGAGGTAGCACTACTATTACTCTTAGAATTAACAATTTGCAAGTTAATGATGATGAATATAACAAATTTAAAGTGAAGGTAATGACACATTACCTTACATTTCCAATTAGGTAGGTTAGGTTAGGTAGGATCATAGCAAAGTACCGTAACTTTGTAAAAAAGACATTAGGTACTTACTGGTTAGAACCGGGTTTAATCTCAGTTTAAATTCATGTTTCGTATAGAATGTGATGTATGCGATTTAAGATACAACTGATACAAGACAAACTACCTATCATCTTAAAACAAAAATGAACATTTTTTCGGAAGAAACGAGATAATATAATATTTGTAAATAGAATACATAATTATATTTACCTGAATAATCCGCTAATCCAGAACAATTTCCAGACAACAGGTTATCACTCACCTAACGATCTAACTCCTATCTTAGAACAATATAAAATGAAGAATGAAGTGAAAACGTTGTGATAGGTAGAAACAGGACAATCTACTAAGCAAGAACATTTTGAATGAATCAGATAATCAGTCGATACAAATATGAAATTATTCCGATTGAACTATTGCATCTATTGAAACAAACAAGAATAAATAGTTCAAATTGACTGTTGAAATTGGTTACTTCAGTGATTTTAAGCTCCAAACCAATTCATTTTTTGTTTTAAACAATATAGTGTACATGCTTGATTGAAAAGCAAATATTAAGGTTGAATTTATATTATTATTCGCTTAAAAGGAGTTGAAAAATGCTTCATTTAAAAAAATCTATTTTGAACCGAGCGAATTCACTTGTTTGAGTCAACCAAATATTATATTTCAGTTAATAATATTATTCGCTTAAAGTAAGTTAAAATATATTTCATTTGACAAGTGTATGTTTGAATCAAGCATGTTCATTTGTTTGATTTGAATGAATCATTTTTTTGAGATAATATTATAATACTTTGATGTAAATTAGGAAATACTTGACTTGATAAGTCCATTTTTGGTACAAGAAATTTCTAGGATTAGGTCGACAATTCCATTTTGTTTCGACAATTTTAATATTTCCTTGTACGAATACATTCAGTATTTGATATGAATGAAATTTAATGGAGTTAATCAAATAAAAGTGACTAAATAAATTTAGTTGATATAACAAATATTTTTTTCCGTGTGCTAGTATCGGGCGGTTTATATATTACGCAAACCACATATGCTATATTATCTATTTCAAATTCTGCAGCAGTACATTCGAACATATATTCTTCACTTAATCAATTAAAATATCGTGTCTTATTATTGGAGACAGATAATTTGCACAATACAGAGCTACTCCCCCATGAGCTCTTGATTTTCTACTACAAAAATATGTTACAAGTTTAAAGCAATACCTCATAAGTTCTTCCATGATTATTTGCAATGTATTTGATAAGTATATATAAAAATTGGTGAGAGTTGAGATCGGTTAGTTTAAATATAAGTGAAGTTCAAATTGAATAGAGCTTAAAAACTAGAATTAAAATAAGTTATTTATAAAAAATAACATAGGACAATTACGACATATTAAAAGAAAAGAAAAAAAGATAAAAAATCTCACATAGCTATAGCGGCTTTCCATCTGTTGTTGAGATATTATACTAAAGAGAAAAGTAGCTATTCATTAGAGCGATGACTTCTTGGTCTCTCCTTCAGCAAAACACCTGTAGTTGTAGGTTTTATTGTTGTTTTGGGGTCACTTGTTTTGGGAGTGTTTGCGTTAGTTTTTCTGTCTGGTTCTCTGGAAGGTTTTTGAAGTTGTTGGCTGTCATCTGTTTCTCCTTGGCGTTCTAATTCCTTCTCTGGATTCCTGATGTTTGGTGTTGCTGGTGCGCTGTTCACATTACGTTCTTCTGAGTCGTAGATTTCCTGTGGTTCCTCGATAGTGTATGCTTTGTTGTTGACGTATAATTTGTTTCTTTTGATATATGATTGATCCGAAGGGTTCTACCTGGCTCTATCCAAATACTTTCTCAAAACTTTTTGTTCACGCCTCTGTTGAAAAGTTAGGTCATTTGAAATTGCGATACCAGTACCTTCCAGTTTTTTACACTGCCTCAAGATTTCTCCTTTCTTCAAGAGAGATATAAATTCAATTTTGATAGGCTTTTTTTCCGATTTATTTAGGCGGTATAGATTATTCAAATCTGTTTCTCTCACATCGACATCTAACAGTTCTTTAAGTTTTTTTGTAACAGACGTAGCAGAAATTTCTTCTGATCTGTCCAGGCCAAATATGAGAATATTATTCTTTTTTGAGTGCCTTTCCAAAAATTCCACTTTATTTTTCAATATTTGGTTTTCAATTTCAAGATTGTTGGTTTTCTGTTTTAGCTCTTCTATTTTCAACAAAAGTCGAGTTCCACTAGCTTCTATGGCAGATTTTATTTCCGTTCTATTTTTAACAATTTCCTCCTGTAGGCTTTTTATTACCTTCATTAAAACTGAAAAGCACCAATACTATTTGTATTTCGCCAGTGTTCAGTGATTGCTACAAATTGTTAATCTAGATTACTGATTACGATATTAATATTGTTTAGACAGTTTGACAGACCCTGAACATTTCGATGAAACAATTTTATACCAGATTTGTTTTGAGGCTTCAAGTTACTTTGTAATTGCTATGTACTTTTTGTTTTCTTAGATTCAATGTCAATCAATCTTTTATAACAAGGACAGCTTACATCTGTCACTTTATGGTTAAGATCTAAAGCTTATTCCAATTTAGTATTCGTTTCGAAACAGTTTATACATTTAAAAGTTTCAGAAGCACAATCTCCATGCTCGATGCAATTAATATCTGGTGATCAGGGTGGCCACTCTATCCTATCCTATCCTATCTATCCCCATTATCATCAATACAAAAATTTTGCGCCTATGGCGCCTGAGAATGATACGACTGAAGACTTAATATCCATGTCGCGATATCTCACAGCGGTCATCGTTTGCTGAATCAAGACCAGCAGCCCAGTGCGGCCATCATAACATATGCCGACCCATACACAAACTGATCCTCTACCGAAGGGAGTGGTTGGCTTCATCAAATTTGTATTATACCGCTGTCCTCTTTCTCTCCTACACGACCAAAATCGTCGAAGAAAAGACAGTGCCTTCAATTTTTAATATTTCAATTGTTGTGCTCCATAGCTCACCGATGTTTGCATGCACGCTACGCTGCCGTTAACCGTGCGTCTTTTTGACCTCAAATTATGAATGTGCAACCTTCTTCCGATAGTCTGACCAGAAATAACTAGTCCAGTAGCTTGATTAAGGGAGCTGTTGATTCTTGAAGCCGTGGATGTCGGGCTTCTCTTAGCAGTCAGAACTATTAAACGGTCTTGTTTAATAACTCGTTCTCTTTTTTCTCCATGTGTAAACTTTGCATTCCCAGATGCAATATATCGATTTCATGCTTGACTGACGAGGCTTTGAGGCACATTTAAACGCGTAGTGACTTCTTGCTGAGATACACCTTGAAGTACCCACCGAACTAATTGCTCCAATTGCACTTCCTGTAATCGACGTAAAGGCATAACTTTAACGTAACATATACAACTAGTAACACAGTCGTTATGAGATCTTCTCTTCGATTGAAATATAAACAGTTCACCAATATTTTTCAGTTAAAAAGATGAGAGGCAACACATAGAAAAAAAATGATGGAACATATTGACTACCTATAGATAAAAACAGCATAAAGTGTGATCACTTTGACAACGTTCTTAAATAAAATATTTGCAAATTATCCACTATTATCCATTGTTGAGCAGTGTAGTTTGTTACTATAGAGTTAATAATGATCGTTGGTTATTTTTTGTTTGAAGTAGTGAGATTGAGATACAACACTGGAAATCTTGAAATAAACAGCTTTGTCCATCTTATTGATATAGTTCGAAAAAAAAGAGTGAAATGAACATATTCAGTTCATCCAGTCCACAATACGGTTTGAGTCAATATTCAAATTTTCGCTGTCTCACTCAAACTATTGACCATATACAGGGTGGGGCAATCTTCTGACATCGGAGGATTACATCGTTGTGGTGAGAGATAGAACTTTATAGTTTTGTGTGAGCTAATACAGTTATTGAGGGCACAATTTGAAAATACTTTCGATTCTACAGGGTGTTCCAAAACCACGTAGCAGCACAAACTTACATTTCTTTAAATGAAACGTACTATATTTTGTTCAAGAATCGAAAAGATCTCACCGAGAGAGATATTTTATGATAATGGCCAAAAACAAGTATTTCACGTACACAAATAAAATGGTATTAAATTTTTACATGCAACCTCTTGTAAATTTTAACATTTCTGAGGCATACATTTTAATCGCAATTTTGGATGCATCTACAATATCTAATCAATGAAATAAAATGTTTACTGAAAATTTCATATTTATTCATGTTTTACTTTCAAGAATTGTTATTATAGGCTTGTTTAAGGATGGGCGAAACATAATTAAGCCATATTTTTGATTATACAAAGTGGGCTACTATCAACATAGTATCTACAAATAAATGTCGAAGAAATATTGCTGTATTCTTCGTTTGTGTTTAGGAAGTTGATTCAAACACAATACTTAGTTAACTTGTGGTTCCAACAAGATGGAGCATCTGTATATTACGTTCATTGTGTACGTCGGTGGTTAAACAGACATTTTACCGACAGGTGGATAGGACGTGGTGGACCAATTTCGTGGCCTCCTCGATTTCCAGATCTCACACCGATGGATTTCTTTTTATGGGGATACATCAAGCAACTTGTGTATCAAACGGAACCTACTACCAGAGAAGACGTGAAAGAAAGGATTCGTAACGCATTTTCCACAATAACTCCAGCTATGTTGGAAAGCGTAAGATCCTCGTTTTTGAAAAGAATTGTATGGAAGTAAATGGTCGCCATTTTGAACACTTAGCATAAACTACTATACTTTTTATAGAATGTCAATGTTCATTTATGTAAATGTGAGTGTTCTTATAATGTTGGTTTTCATAATTGTTAGTTTTTCAAAAATAGAAAAAGTTGGGAAATAAAATACAAGCTTGCATTTTACATAACTAAGATATACTGTTTGTGATGACTAAAGTAATTATTAAAGACTACAAACTGCTTTTATATTTATTAGTACTATAATGACATTAGCCTACTTACAGTGAACAAAAATATTTCTTCCAACATAATTCCTTCTTGCCTTCCTCTAATGGTAAAAGTAGAAGTTAAAGATATTTTAGATGCATCCAAAATTACGATTAGAATTTATGCCTTAGAAATGTTAAAATTCACAAGATGTTGCACGTAAAAATTTAATACCATTTAATCTGTGTACGTAAAATACTTGTTTTTGACCATTATCATAAAATATCTACGACTTTCCATTAACTTATGCCCTAAGTGTACTGCATCGTTTGAAAGTTTATTAATTGTACTAACAAATTGTAAAAATACTTATAGGGTGATTCATTAAAAATTTTGAGATATTGCTTGATTTGCATTTTGTTTCACCCTGTAATAAAGAAGCCATGCACAGATAAAAAAAGTAATTAATACTGAGTACAGCCAATGATGTGTGTATGACATTTAAATACAAAGACCTGTTGATTTATTTCAATTTACTGTTTTGCAGAGTGTTAAAGAGGAGGTATTTTTTGCTAATAATTGGCCATATCTTTGTAAAACACCCTTATAATGTATTAGAGTGCTATATTTTTGTAACGCTCTCGGTGAGATCTTTTCGATTCTTGAACAAAATATAGTACGTTCCATTTAAAAAAATGTAAGTTTGTGCTGCTACGTGGTTTTGGAACACCCTGTAGAATCGACAGTATTTTCAAAATGTGCCCTCAATAACTGTATTAGCTCACACAAAATTATAAAGTTCTACCTCTCACCACAACGATGTAATCCTCCGATGTCAGAAGATTGCCCCACCCTGTATGTATTAATATTTCATATTAAATTTGCTCCCAAGTTATTTATGTTAAAAATGATTCAAATCCTTTCAAATTATCAATGTGGTTTAGGTTACTATAATTAAAAGATAAAAACTCACCTTAAATTGATGATTCAATGTCACAGTTTTCACATTAGACTCCATAACACAAAAAATCAACAAATTGAAAATGGTATAATGTTCCCTATCCTCTGGATAATATTCACCCGGAAGCGGTTATCGTTCCTGCCGTAATAACAACCGCTATTGTATGATAAGTTAAATTTTAGATTACTGGGAATTAGCTGAAATAATAACTAATTAATACAAAACAAAACCAAGGATATATTTATCTTAGAAAGCGTTAAAAACGTTTTCAGTTGGGCGTATGGTTTAGAATAAGTAGCAGGTTCAAAATAAGGATTTCAGTTCCTTTTATTTAAATAAACTGCTCGTCGAAAATGAAGTGTATTGGGTAATTTTTAAATAGAATATTTGCTATAAAAAAAATTGGTCTTTTTCATATCGAATGGAAGTGAATAGTCCCGTAAAAACTTTTTGTCCACGACTATATATAATAATTTTGACATTTTACAGTTGTGCTTCTCCAAGTATAATGACGTAGATTATTCACCCGTGGATAGTGGGTGTGGATAATGAAAAGGTCACATGACACATGATTGTATTAAATATTATTTATACAAACGACATAACATATTAAACGGAAATTTTCACCACGACTCACAACGGACTGGAACCCATGCCTAAAATTACGCCCTTTTTCAAAGTCAGAGACCTAAACCTTTAGGCTATGAAGACTTCATGTATGATAATATCAAGATGTATATCATATAGGAGTAGATCGTTATGTCAAAAGCAAAAGTGACGTTTTATAGTAGTTTACCTAACGGAAAGTGATACTTTTCTGCACGCTATAGCAGATGGCCGAGCGACGCTTTAGCGGAGTTCGGCCAGCATTTTTATCATAATAATTTAGAAGGTATCAATTACCAAGTGCTTAGTCTGTTTTTGAACTTTAGAGAATTGTAAACAGTAATAATTTTGAAGATTTTCAGTGTAGAGGTATGAAAAGCTTAGTATTGCAAAGGAAAATATGGCCATTAGTATGATCCAGGCTGTGGCTAGGCAAGTGAATGCTGGTGAACGTTTTTATTAATCGTATAATGTACTTACTCGGTTAATCAATCGTTCTAACAAAACGAGAAATGTTACGTAACGGCTTAGAGCTGCAAAGCCAAGAATTACTACGACCACCCAGGACCGTTACATTACTATATCAGCTCCATTCGTTACCTGAAAAAGCCTGAATAGAAGGTTATTCAATGCGAGAACTGAGATTCCAGTAGTAAGTCTACGTCGAAGGTATTGGTGTCTCGCTATGGAAGATATTCCGATTTTCGCCGCTCACGTGTTTGGACCAATCTGTTGCTTAGAAATCGCCAACTTTTCCAAGGAGTTCATCCATTTCGTGAATGCACTGTTACATTGTGGGTGGAATTTCTTTTTATGGTCGAACAGACCTATCAGTGTTAAACGAAATATTTCTTGATTTATAGTGATTTATAGAGATCAAGTCATTAACAATATTATTCAACATTTTGACGCTGCTAATGATCAAAATTTCCTTTTTCTTGATGCTGCACAAGGGGCGGATGTAATTTCGGCCGGAAAAAGGGCAGGTACTAAAAGCCGGTAGGTAAATTCGGCCGGAGGTTTTAAGTTGCTTCCTTATCTCATAGGTATTTTCGGCCGCAAATCAAATAAAATAACAGAATGCTTTATATTACAATATTTCTTTATTTCAATAAAATTATTACATCATTTTATTTCTATAACTTAGGTAAACTATAAATTTTTGAAAAACGTTTTGATGTGATACAGATTTAACGAAATTAATTCTAGAAATATTGTCAGATCGAAGCATATTTACCATGTTTTCGATAAATTTTAGTTTGTTTTTTACTTGTTTGTCTTTAATTTTTGCTGGAATATTTAAATTTTTTATTTTTAAATATGCATCGATCTGACAATCTTTTAATTTTTTTATAAAAATAAATATAGAAGGATGACTTGAATAAAAACTAGAAAGACAACTTTTAATGCGTTATGAATTGCGATTTCAAAATCCACAAATACCTCCTTCGGTTCAAAAACAATATTATAAAGTTCAAAAATTTTAGATTTCACCAACAGAAAAAGTTTCATATATGTGTCACTGGTCTTATTGGGCAACAGACAATACAAAAGAGGAACATAATGCCCATTTTCCAGTCCATGGATGGTAAATAACTGATAAAAAATATTTTGTACAATAAGAAAATGTGCCATCCATGTAAAAATCTTTCATTTTACATAAACTTATCATATTTGTATGGCAAGAAAAAACAATGATATTATCAGCTGTGCTGTTAATAAACAAAAAATTTTCACCTGTTGTGGTTTTCGGTCCATAACTATCGAGTACAGAATGTACATCGTGAATATCCTTAGGCAGGGCTGGTAAGAGCTTACGGCGGCTGTTGTACAAATTTCTTCTTATTAGACTGACATCTATCGATGACAAATTCTCTGGCAAATGATTCGAAAGAACGCTTTTAATAATTTTTGAAGGTTTCTCCGATATGTCTTCCTCAGCTTTGCGCTTGCATGAAGTCGTCACTATTTTTATCTCCAACGTAGTTTCATCGGACTCGTGGTTGTGGATTAATTCACTTCTAGTAACTGTGTATTCCGCACCAACAGTGTACAGTTTGGCTAAACATCTTAAATTTTTCTTTATACACCTCCAACGTACTTCACCACTTTTTAATACGTCCTGTTTAAAAAACTGAAACTTTTCTACAACTAGTAAGTCACAACCGCGTGAACTATTAAGCCTAATTACCAATATTTTAATCTCATCGTAAACATCAACCCCTCTGCCGAAATTACCCCTGTCATAAATGGTACCCCTTGATTTATGCAGGTAGGCCAAGGGATTACCGGCCGAAATTACGCCCGCCGTGCACAAGACTGTCACTGTAGTTGAAGCTCGAGAAAATAAAGGTATTCCTCATTTGCTCTTACCCCCGAGGTCTTCTGATCTCAACTGCATTAGACATGTAGGCCAGACGATAGAGGTAACAACTACAAATAATTGGCAATACAGCTGATTTTTTTTCACCTAAGTACCTCAAAGTATGTAGATTAATATAAAAAAAAGTTTACCAGTCTATCGATTTCCCAAATAAGGAAAAAAAATAAAAATTTTTACAATATTTCGCGCTGGGAGAAAGGTGGAGAAAAATGAAAAATACCACCGTGTAGGAGGAGTGTTTTGCAACAAAAAAGATCTCCTGCGATTCTTTCAGCCGAGCAATGGTTTGTCCGGAAAAAATTCGGTAAACTTAGTATGTGTTCCGCATGCGCGCGACTCTATTTTCTGAAGCGAGGCGGACATTATAAACTATTATAAACATTATAAACTATTGTCATAGCACATAATCATTTTTAGCAAATTACTCAATATTATATTCTAATAAAAAACCAAGTATCTCATTAAAAAATATATTATATAATAAGGTGGCATTGAAACAATTTTTCGAAGGATGGAAACTGTTATTAAGGAGGTCTGTTCCATAGATAAAATTTACAGTTAATTAATTTCTCCTAATTACGAAATACGGCACTCTTCATTATTTTGTAAATCTTAGGAATCTTGAATTTACAAGAAAATATATATATTAAATACTGTAACATTGATAAAACTGGAGTAATTTTGATGGGGTTTCCGTAAAAATGTTGGGGAAGCTTCTAAGATCAAGAATATATAATTACAAAATCAATTAATTAACATACATTTTTGGATTCAATGATTTTTTGTATTACATGCGAAAATAGCAATTTTTATAGATTCTGGTAGAAATCTTCTTTATTTTTTCAAAATAAAATTTGATACTACTGTAGTATGAAGACTAATATTAAACGAACAAAATGTATAAAGGGTATAGAAGATTATTAATATATAATTTTAAGATATAATTTTTATCATACTTTTTTCCAATGAAAATATGTAAAAATAATTCATCACCTTATATTTATTATTTACAACCTTCACTCTTACCAAAGATTTAGAAAAATTCTGATTGAATATTTATATTTTTTTCCGCCGTGCAGCAGAGTCGCGCGGATGAGGAACACGTACTTACTTTACTGAATTTTTTACGGACAAACCATTGATCGGACGAACAAAACGGAAGAGACCTGTTTTATTGCAAAACACTTTTTCTATACGGTGGTTTTTTAATTCTTCTCCACCTCTCTCGCAGCGGATTTATTGAAAAATTTCGAAAAAAAAAGAGTTTTCTGACTTTTTTTTTAATTTGGGAAATCGATAGACTAGTTAACTTTTTTTATATTAATCTACATACTTCAAGGTACTTATAAAAAAATCAGCCGTATTGCTAATTACTTGTACTTTTGGTCTAAAATGACCCATACCGACTGGCCTAATGCTTGAAATCAACTCTAGAATGCATTAGATGCACACGAGCCACAGCTTAATCCTCTATAGCAGTTGATTCGGATGTTACAAGAAATTTTGTGAATTTCAATTTTTGATTTTTTTCAAGAAACTTTTGAGAGAGAGTAAATTTTTGATACAAAGTAGATGCAGTGGAGTGATTTCATATTATAATGAAGTCAGTGTCTCCAGCAACCACGCTCATTTTACAGTGAGTGAGCCGGAAGTTTGCCAATTATATGAATATCTTATAAAGTCTGTACAGAAAGTACGAGGAGTAATAAATCATTCATTTAAGTAGATTTCATAGACGTACCAAAATATATTTTAAGAGGGTATACCGTAAGGTACATTTTGTATTGAACGAATGAGTTGCAGCTATGCTAAAGAATATACGATTTAGGTCAGAGGTAACGGGATGTACTAATTTTAATAAAAAAAAGTGATAGAGGTACATAAATTTTAGTAAGTTTGATAAAGAAAGGCAACACAGTTTATTCATAATAGAAAACAAACCAATCTGTAACAATAATTATTTTATATATTTTTGTATATATGTGTGTATAAATGCTGGATATACAGTTTCCAAATCTTGGCAAGATGAAAACATTAAAAGCAGAAGGCAGGCATTCGTGGAAGGCTTGTAGTTAGGTTTGCAGCCACCATCTGGAAAAGGAAAAAGACTTATCATTGTCCATGTTGGAAGTTCTGAAGGTTTTGTTGATGGTGGATTATTAACTTTTATTTCAAAACGCACGGGGGACTATCACGAAGATATGAATGGGGATGTCTTCGAGGCATGGTTTGTTCAAATGTTGGATCTGATTCCAAAAGGGGCTGTTATTGTTATGGACAACGCAAGTTACCATTCACGGTTACGAGAAGCATTGCCCACAAGTCGTTGGCGTAAAGCAGAGCTTTTGGAGTGGCTTATTTCGAAAAATATCAAGTTTCTAAAAGATCCACTAAGGAAAGAACTTTACAGAATTGCAAAAATGAACAAGAATAAATACAAAACCTACATTGTAGAAGAAATGGCTTCTTCTCGTGGTATATCAGTTCTTCGACTTCCCCCTTATCATTGTGAACTTAATCCCATGGAATTAATATGGGCTTAGGTAAAGGGGGAAGTTGGAAAAAAATACTACTTTTAAAATAAACGATGTTGTGAAATTGTTTGAGAGTGCTGTAAGTCATGTTAGTAAGGAAAATTGGACAAACTGTATCGAGCATGTTATCAAAGTAGAGGCAAATATGTGGAAAATTGTCATTATTTGTGATGATTTAATCGACCCTATTATTATTAATGTCAACAACGATCCTTCCTCTTCCGAGTCGGATATAGAATAAAATGTAAGTAATAAATGTATTCCAATAATTATTTCTTTTCATTTTTTATTATATTATAAATTAAAACGTATTTTTTTCCCAAAATACACACCACTGCATTGTGTTATTGCTTATCTGCTAATCCTTTAACAATGAAGAAACCCTAAACTTTGCTACAACTGAAACAAATACGGGGTCGATCTACCTGGTTTTTAGATTTACGGAAGAAATGTAATTTAAAGTAAGAGATTTATCAAAAATTTCATGGTGCTCCCTGTAAAGGTTTTGCATACTTAATTAGGGCTTATTACTCCTCGTACTTTCTGTACAGACTATAACAAAACTCACAGTAATCTTAAATAAAACACTCAATTCATAATGTAGAAGATATATCCGTACTTGAAATTCGTTTAAACTAATTTTCAAAGCCTCTTCCATCCCCGAATTGGGGAGTTCACAAAGCATGCAGTCTAAATGATTTTACGACCTCTCCAAACGGTGTGAGACGTTGACCAAGTAATTTATTCTTCAGTTGCAAAGATGATAAAAGTCGTTAAGAGTGAAATCAGAGTTTTATGGCGTATAATGGATTCGATGTTTTCGCCGATCGAATGGAATAACTTTCGAATGGGAACGGATCAATGAAGTTCATTTCATCTCTGCTCCTGTTTTGCAGGTTGCCTTTGATAATAATAATATCTGTTTGGTCCTTTTTTGCCAGAATAGGGTATCAACCTTTTGGAAGATTTAAAATAATTTTCCGATAAGCTCAATCGTTGATTGAATTTTTCACTCAAGTTTTCTCTTAAAATCGTAAATAGGTAAGAAAACGGACTGTTCATTTGATTAAGCCGCCAATGCAGTGGAGTACAGTGAGCAATTTATTTTTAGTGGATATGACAAATTTTTCATTATTTTTAAATTGGACCCCCTAGATTGTTTCATAATTTGTTTTCCACCCCATCTCACATGATATACTATTTTCTACAACTTTATGGTATAATGGAATTATCTATCCGTGAAAAATATTTGAAAAAATATACCACTTTATATGCATAGATTATCGTCCAATTTTTGAAATACTCTGCAAAGCTACCTAATTTGGGACACCGTATACAAATACAGTTGTTAAATTCCATTTCTAGTATTTACTTTTATAGTTGTTTTTCGAAAATCATTGAATGTGGCAATATTACTAAATTGTGGTTAATTGTTTCTGATGTTGATATTTTTGAACTTTGACCACAGAAAATATTTATAAAATAAATCCAATATCCACATCGTGTTAAAACCATATACATGGTTGCTCACAGAGAACAATAATTTATAGATAGTGAATAATAAACTGAAAAATACACTAGGTGTCATTTTTCGTTTCGTCAACTGAAAAAATATTTTTTTTTTATAGAAAATACGGTCAATATACCTACCCGTGTTTTGAAATTATTTTCCGTTCGTCCCAAAAATAAACCTAATTTATTTTATAACCAACCAAAAAACTAAGTAGGTACACTATGGTAAGATAATCAGGAATATGTGATGTGGAAAATCAGCAAACAAATAAAGCTGCTACTGTATCCAGGTTGAAGTGGTGAACAATTATTTCCTTCGTAAGGCGGCATAATATTAACTTTCTCCATGAAACGACATAATAACTTTCTAAGGCCATCTTTCGTTTGTTAGACAAAGGTGTTCGAATAAATAATGCTATTCATATCATTCGACGGTTTTTTATCCCGCATCCAATTCTATATCAACCAATTATATTTTCTCCGATTCCCGGTAAGCTTCCAAAAAAATGCGAAATTTCCTAACTTTTATTTTTCTCCTGAAATCAAGTTAGTGGTGGTTCTGCCTTCTAGGGCGGCCTCAAATTGGACGCTAACTACCTGTAGCCCAAAAGAGACACCCTTAAACTGGACGCTGCCGGAAGGATTATGTCCATTGAGGATTAAGCTTATACTACTTATGACTTATGAATTGTGATATTCATATTTTAACATTCCCATTAACATTAACCCTAATATCAATAAAACACTATCGTTTGCATATTTATACGACAAGTCAAGTTCATCAGAAGTAAATATAAATAATACTATTTGTTTATTTCCTAACCTAACCTAACCATATAATTGCATCGTTGGCGATGATTGATGACTTGGTCGTCCTAGCTAAATTTAGTGAAAATAAAGTGTACACAATTTAATAAATTCAAAAAGTGACGTGAAACGTCGTTAGTATGGATATTTGACAGATTGTGAGTATTTGAATTAATTTTTATAACGAAATTAGCTCATCCGACACAGAATCGCTATATCAAAAACAATAAACAACCGTATCAATTACCGATAAGAACCCATTCCCACATTGTTCACCTAAGCAACGTTGCCGGGTTGTTTCCAATTTCAATAAATTAGTAATTTTCTGAAATTGATCAACGAATAAAAATGGATGAATCAATCACTCTACAAAGCATATACGCTGAAATACTGAGGAATAGAACTGACATCCAAAACTCCATTGAGGCGTCGGAAGCAAGGGTTCTCATGAACATAGTATCTGTTAATAGTAGAGTTCAAGAACTAGAGAAAGAAAATCAAATATTGAAGGAAGAGGTGGAAAATCTGAAGCAGGAGAGTAAAAGAAACAGTATTATAATTTTTGGTTTAGATAACAAGAGAGACACTCTGACGCTTGAGAATATCTGTCAACATCTTGAAGCTCTGCTGAAAGTGCAAGTTACGCCCAGGGATATTAACAATTTCTACACGCTTGGTAAAGATCCCACAAGTCCACTAAAAATTGAATTCGTGGCATACTGGATGAAAGCAAATATTTTGAAGAACTGCAAAAATCTTAAAGGCAAAAATATAACTATAATAGCTGATCAAACCCTACAACAGAGGCAAACTTCGAAAATCTTAAGAAAACACTTAGCACTTGCAAAATTGGACACAGCAAACGATTGTTACATAAAAAATTACAAGCTATTCGTGAACGGAAAAGCATACGAGGCTGCTGATTTGATCCAAATAGACGAAGATCTGGTAACAAAAAGTACAACGAAACCCAATAGTTGTCCTGCAACACCAAAGGGAGAGAAGAAGATACAGCAAATTCCAACAAACCAAAAACTTGAAACAGACAAAGCAGTATTGAGCAACACATCTGAAGTTAATAAGACCCAAAAGAAACCAATAACTCGTCAACAAGTAATCAACGACCCTTCAAACCGAAGAAAATTAAGTACAAAGTCATAGACATTCATTCTTTTACGATAGTTTTTATTCCTTCTTACTACTTTTTTTATTTTTATTTTTTATTTTTTTTTCTTCTTCTTTTTTATATTTTATATATTTTTTTACAATTTGTACAATGGATCAATACATTCGGGATTTCGAACTTGACCATATCGAAACTTACACTTTAAACACCACTGATGAATGCAGCCAAGTTCTTAACATAAATAAAAAATTCGATAACTTCAAGATTCTACAAATGAATATTCGTAGCATCAATAAAAACCTAGATGAGTTCTTAGTAATGTTACAAGATTTGAATACTGATATTGACTGTTTGATTTTAAGTGAAACTAGAGAGATAGTCGATCAGGGAATTTTTCACATTAACGGGTTTAACATGATATATAATGAAGGCCGCAACAACCAAAATTATGGAATAGTTGCATATATCAAATCTTGTTATAATTTCACACACGAAACAGTACACATATCGAATGAGGTAAAAGCACTTCGAATCAAAGTCAATCTTGCCATAGAAAATACATGTCTCATAACAGCCTTATATAGATCGCCTAACTCTAGTATAAGAGAATTTAATATGAATCTGTTGAATTACTTCGAAAACCATCCTGATCACGCGGATGTCTCTTTATTTTTGGGAGATATAAACATTGATTTGTTGAATTCCGATGACAATGATACTACTGAATATTTGAATACCTTGAATGAATTTGGTTACAGCTCTACAATAAACGCATCGACTAGGGTTCAAGGTAACAGTAAAACCTGTTTAGACCATATCTTCATCAAATCTAAAAGTCCTGATTTGAATGAAAAAATAATTCCTATTATACTAAAAACAACAATTACAGATCACTATACTACTATACTCCAGGTCGTATTTGCGGTAAAGGAAAAGGTCAAAGTAAACAACAAATTTATAAAATGTTTGGATTTCAATAAAATACATGATATATTCAGCAATACTAACTGGAATGATGTGTACTCTGCCCCAAGTCCAGATTCTGCAACGAAAAAATTCATCGAAATTACCATAAATGCCCTGGAAACATGCACAAAGAGCCGCCAAATACGCAGAAAAACCACTAGAATAGCACCTTGGGTAACAAATGGATTACTCGATTCCATTAACAAAAAAAACAGAATGTTTCGCCAAATGCAAAGGCAACCACACAATAATGAACTGAACAAGGAATATAAAATCTATCGAAACAAGCTAACCGCATTGATCAACAAGGCGAAATCCAATTTTTATAAAAAACAAATTGATGACAATCAGCATAATTCTAAAATTTTATGGGATATTACCAAACAAATATCAAATACAAAAAAACAAAAGTTCATTATTCATAAAATAAAAAATCCTTCAAATAATGATATTATAACGGATAAAACGCAAATTGTGAACGCATTCAATGCATCCTTCATAGAAACGGGCAAAACTCTTGCTAAGAAGATCAAAAATGACACAAATTTTGAAATAAAAAGGTCATCCATCTCGAATTCATTCGTTTTTGAGCCAATTGATTCAAAAGAAATAAAAAGTACAATATTGCAGCTCAAGAATAACAAGGCAACAGGGTGGGATGATATAAAATCTGAAACAATTAAACTATTATCAGTTTACATTGTAGATCCTCTAAGTCATATTCTCAATCGGTGTGTCGAAGAAGGAATATACCCTACTGACTTCAAAAAATCGATCATTATCCCACTTCTGAAAAAGGGGGATACATCTATTATTACAAATTATCGTCCAATATCCTTAGTTACCCACCTATCGAAAATATTTGAAATAATTATTAGAAAGAGGCTTGTTTCATTTCTCAATAAATATAAAATAATTTCAAACTGCCAATTTGGATTTAGAGAAGACATTTCGGCTCAAGATGCTATTCTGTCGTTGACTTCAAAAATTACCGATGCTTTGAATAATAGTAAACCATCTTTGTGCATATTCATAGACTTATCGAAAGCTTTTGACACTGTCAGTCATCATCTTCTCCTACAGTCGTTAGAGGATATTGGAATGAGGGGTAATATTTTAAAATTGTTTGAAAGTTATTTGACGGGAAGATCCCAGAGAGTTAGAATTGATGATGTGTTGAGTAGCGAAATGGAGATCGACTGTGGCGTACCTCAAGGTTCTGTACTAGGACCAACTTTATTCAATATATACATCAATGGAATCTTTCCATTAAACAACAATGGAAACATAATCGGTTTTGCTGATGACACAGCCATCTTTTATAAAGCCGATAACTGGAATTCACTAAAAATTAAAGCTGAAACGGAATTTCCTCTCATAAAACAGTGGTTGGATAAAAAGTTGTTAACCGTTAATGTTGATAAAACATGTTACCTTCCATGTTGCTGTAATTCGGTTGGAATGCCTCCATTCGATCTCTTAACGATCTTTACTGAAACACCTTTCCATATACACCAAGAGCGTAAAGTGAAATATTTGGGTATAGTTATTGATATTCATTTAAAATGGAATCTTCATATTAAATATACTGTTAATAAACTGAGGACAATATTATTCAAATTTAGGAAACTCAAAGAAATCCTGCCACTGAAGTACTTGAAAACGTTGTACTATTCTCTAGTGGAAAGTCACATTCGCTATGGTATAGCAGTGTGGGGTGGAGCTCTGAATACTCATATTCATGTTATTGAAGTTATGCAAAGGCGATTTTTAAAACTGATATTTTGTAAGAACAATAGATATCCTTCCAATGATCTATACTCTGAAACACAAATGTTAGACATAAGACAATTGTATTTTTTATGCACCAGTATTAAATATCACGCAAGCAAACATACAGCACTGCTTCCCTCTCATCAGTATAATACTCGTCAGAGGAATCACTTTATTACACCTCTAATGGTTAGGGTCGGTGCTCAACGCTCATATACTTATTTCGCCCCTAAATTATACAATAACATACCAGAAATAATTAAATCTATAGTTAATCTTGACAGCTTCAAAAGAGCATTGAAGAAGCACATCCTTCAAAGCCAAAGAACTGAGATGCTACGACTATTCGATTGAGTGATAAAAAAAGTATTGATTCATAATTTCTAATTTTAATTTCCAACTAGAAATGTGTTGTTTCAATTGCGAAGCTTCTACATGCATACCCTATTTTATATCTATTAGACATGTTCTTGTAAACTCTTAACATTATTATTTTTAATTCTTCGTTGTATGGTATTATTGTATTGTTTCGTCGATCCTTGTATTGTATTGTATTGTATTGTTATTATCTACATTTTACACTTTACATTTTATATTTTTTTTATATTATACATATCTTACATTTTTTTTTCTCCACATTTTGTATTTTTATATTTCCCATTTAACATTTTATATTTTTCTACACATGTGTATTTCTCCGCGAAACAAGTGCTTGCACTTATCGCAAGAGTACCTTGTTCACTTTCATCATGTATACTCATTCAAATCTTTGTATTTATTTATTGAGTGAATAAAGTTATTATTATTTATTATTATTATTATTTCACGCTTTGAACTTGACTTCGTACGTGTGACCTTCCTACTTCAATTTATATAATGATTCTTAAGATTTATTGAAATTAGCTTCAACGTAATTTATGTCTTTTGTTTTAATATTATTGTTAACTTTCTTGTCTTTTTAGTTTTCTATATCTTATTTTCCGATATTTTTATACATAGTTACACTTTGATCAACCGGGTTTGGGCCTGGGTTTTCTTTTTTTTATTTTTTTATTTTTTTTTCTGATATTTTTATACATAGTTACACTTTGATCAACCGGGTTTGGGCCTGGGTTTTCGTGCTTTTTTTCAGTTTTCTATTTCTTATTTTTGTATACATAGTTACACTTTGATCAACCGGGTTTGGGCCTGGATTGTCTTGTTTTTTTTTTTAGTTTTCTATTTCTCATTTTCTGATATTTTTATACACAGTTACACTTTGATCTGTGTCAGTTGTCCATGTCATTTTGGGTCAACTACAAAATAATACAGGTAGAAGGATTAGTAGAGGTACCTGTCGTCGAATTTAAGGGTCTATAAGCAGGTACATAAAGTGAGAAAAGAATTAGGTTAAATTTTAGCGTCGAATTTATGTACGCCCGCATCCTAACGAGAAGAAAAATCCCTAAGCTTCTTTTTATTTTTCCTTTTTTCACCTTCTTCACATTTTTCCCTCTAGTGGGGTAGCTTCAAATAACACACGGACTGTAAAAACTTCTTTAACAGACTGTGAAGAGACAACAAAGTGTCTCTGATATGGATGGCGGCACATGGGGGGATTGCAGTTGAAGAAGGTTCTGAAGGAGACTTTATAGGTCCGGAACCGGAATCACAGAAGATTGCATAAGGGGGACAATCGGGAAGTGGCTAGATAGGAAATACCAACTCCATTAGAGGTCGACACAGAGTTAACTGAAAAGGGTAGACAAGGACCAATCAACCAGGCCATTGAAACTGGGTGAGAGATATTTGAAGACAGTTACAGACCTGCTGACTGAACACTGCACCCTGAGGAGACATCTGCACAAAATGGACAAAGTTAGTGAACCAATGGGCAGGAAATGCGAATTTTACAATGAGATACCCACTCACATACTCTGCTTCTGCAAGAACTCACAATTAGTCAGACAGAAGCACTTTGGAGTACAAGTACAGGTACTGCAAATCCCTCTTGTCAAACTAGTGACCTATACAGAAGACACAAATCTTCTGCAATGGAAATAGATAACGCAATTCAGTTCAAGATAAGCACAAACTAATCGGATGAATGAACCCACAGATTTCAAAATAAATAGATAGAGTCAAAATGTAGTGGGAAGGAAATTTGTGAAGAAGCACATGCAGACTATTGGAATAAATCTGTCGGTTGTGCATGGAAGAGGAGTGAACAGCCTCACACATTCTCTGGGAATATAAAATTTAGACTTCAATTTCCCAAATAACGGAATCGACTTTTCATATCACCTGACTCTTTTCACCCATCCAAGGGGGTAATATAGAAAATAAGTTGGCGCCCAAAGACTTCGAAAACAAATCCTAACCAAGACTTAGAATCCCTGCCCAGGGATACCTGTGAACAGGATCAACTTATCTTTAACATTTATGTCGTCATACGACGGAAGACTAGGATGATCCTGCTACAAACCATAGATGAAAAAGATACTTATAGATGGGAAACTGACCCGTGGCGCCCTCTATTTCTACGGATGGCGCCACCTTGAGACTCCCGTCAGTACCTCTAACACAAATCAGATGGTTGTGAACATCGCTAAGAGCCGAAAAAGAAGATTCCTGTAATCTTACAGTTTTTGGCGGCATGTTCAAAATTACTGTAATTTCACTTTTATTGCAAAATGACATTTATGGTCCATTTTTTGACATTTCATTTAGAATTACCCAGCATAAGATTGATATTACAATAATAACAATCAAATAGTCTAGTAAAATTAAATGAAATGTCAAAAAATGGACCATAAAATGCCTGAAGTGACATAAATAAAGCAGTAATCATCAAGTTTATATATTATATTGAATAAAAAAAGTATACAATAAGTGAAACGTTTTTTTACATACTTCAAATACAAACATGGAGAAAAATAAATGTTATGAATTCAACAACAATGCTGGTAAGTTCAAAGTTCTATGGAAGAATAACTACTACTTCTGTCACTTCTCATTTGATGAAACATGTTTTTCATAAAGATAGAGCTTACCAGGTGCACCTCACACTACAGTAACATATTCTCGACATTGTCTCTTTAAATAAAGGTCCCACTATAAACAATAAAAACCGACTACAAAAACTGAAAAAACTCACAATACTCGTTAAATCGTTGGTCTGTAGTTGTCAGCAGTGATTTGTGGTTGCAGGTAGGATCATAGATAACATGTTAGGATGTCAGCGCTGATGTATATGTGGAAGAATCTGTTACAGTTCTCACTAAATTAGAAATTTCAGTACTGACGGGACTCCCTATGTGGCAGCATCCTCGCGCGTTCAGATATCCCCCACCCTGCTTCAAGCTACCTATTCGATAGATATAGGAATTTCGTGTCCCACCTAGTTGCTACAGTGCTCTTCTAATGAATAAAATACCTTCCAAGCAAAATGTATATATTTATTCAAAAATTTCCACGAAAACTTCTTCCACTGTTCCTTAAACACATGAATTCTGCATAAATATAATATTCATCTCTCCTCTGGAATTCCATGGAGATTTACCCTACATTTTAATGTAGCCATTAAATTATTAAGCCGTAATATCTAAGAACACTTTGAAAATTCCGTGTACTCTTTCCCCGGCTACGAAATATTAAATTTGTATGAGTCACGGAATTTGTATAATCCTTTCTTTATGAGAAGGAATGTAGTACAAATTTGTATTGACTAACTTCATGGATCGCACTGGCTCTGAAAATTATTATTAGAAGGTGTTTTAATAATAACTAAGGTGAGGGAATTTAAATAACTTTTTTCTATTTTCCAAGGATTATAAAGAGAATAATAATATATCCAGCTATACAGTGTATCGCATTCAAAATGAAGACACCCCTATATTTTGACTGTTTGAAAGATTACAAATTTGAATTTTTGCAGAGTCATATATTTACATGTTGGCGCAGATATTGTCCAATTTGATTATTTGCATACAATGGAAAGTATATTTTGACAGTATTTTCAAATGTCAGTTAAGTTCCAGTTAGGGCCAGTTGTATGAAGCATATAGTTAACCTAATGTTATGTTATGGTTATGGTTAGGTTATGGTTATGGTTATGGTTAACCCACGATCACAGCTATTAGAGTGTTGTACGAAAGGTAGTCAAAAATTATTTTGGTTAACTCATGAGTTAACTATGCAATTCACTGAACCACCAAAAATGGTGGTTTAACTAAAGTTCATTGAACAAACTTCAAATTCTGATGTGACATATCTTACAATTGACTGTTATATAACCTATAATTTTACAACTTTTTATTGTTTACAATGGAAAACGTGGTTTATTTTGAAGAGTTACCGGATGATGATGATTTTCTAGAAATGATAAGAGGAGTAGAAGAAGATTTTTTTACTTATTTGTATACGACTTTTATACCTTTCTGATATTTTATGCTAGGTTTTAGGTTTAAGGAGAAACGCTCGCATATTTCGAGCAATAAAAAATCATCTTGAAGAGTGGACGGAAAATGAGTTTTTTGATAGATTCAGAATATCAAAAGGCACTGCAATTTAATTTTTGTATATGGATCACCGCCAGTGCCTTGAGCAACATTTTTCGTCAGCATACTTTTTCTTGACTCTTTTTTTAAGATTACTTTATTTATTTAACAGCAGGTCACTTGTTCGGTGTGTAGTTGCACTGATAAAATTAAATTCTTCAGCCAACTGGAGCCACAATTTTTTCTTATGCCGAGAACTTTCTGCATCCGTTTTCTTACACTCTATAACGTTTTTATATTTAACAACTAGAGAAATTAGCGTCGATTCTTCAGATGCACTGAAATTTGGAATACCTACGCTTGTTTTCTTTATCTGCCATCTTTTCACTTCCAAGAGAACACAAAAAATGATATTTAACGCCAAGCACGCTTTTGATCATTGACTGTCATTGATTAACGATTTCACAGTATACAAAAACTGTGAAGATTTTTCGAGTTAGTACCAACAATATTGATAAAATTCTCGAATGTTACTAGAGATTCGGATAACCAACATAAAAATATTAATTTGACTGTGGTTCAACTGATCACAACACGAACATCTTTCGTAAAACGATTGATTGATTTGACTATGGTCAACATGTGAACCTGGTTCAGTTGATCAATTGGTTAACTACGTTACATACAACTGGCCGTTAGTGATCAAAGGAATAAAATACGGTTGACTTTAAGCGAAAAAATCGAGAAAATCCGATTATTTGTTGATGATACTCCTAGCAACTGAGAAGTTGCTACAGAGTTAATCCCGGGACATCCTCAATGTGCTACCCTTACTCAGCTGATTTGTCAGCGAATCTTGAATTATTGAAGTTGTCAAATACACCCGCATCTTAAAAATAACCATATATTGGCTGAAAATCATGAGCCTTAGATATTTATCGTCCCAACCACAGATAACCCGGTGGTATATGTGAAAGTATCTGAAATTACTACTAACGACGTTATAGTTCTTTTTAAATCAGACATTTCTGGAGTGGCTGGACTTTCTAGGTAGCTGTACCTTCGCGCGTTCACAGTGTCCATTCCCTAGTCCCTACCGAATATTAGTAGGGATAAAATCGAATGCTTAGGAGACCGTATAATTGGTTCCCTTCTCTTCAATCTATGGCTTTGTTAAGTTCCTAGATAACAAATTTGGGCATGCAATTGAAAATCTTCCTCTCAATGTCCGACAGGATATGGTTATGTTTTTGTTATCATTTAAGTAGATTAGGTATCCCAAATTATATTATTGTTAGACACTGTATATTAGACAAATTGGCATTAGTTATATTTATTAACAAAGTCCAGAAGTTGAATTATTAATAATAAATTATTAATAATCCTCTGTAGTTAATTAGTATCAAATAATATGAATCCATATTATGTCTCTGTTAATTGAATAAGTTAGTGGAAAATATTTAAAATGTATGTGTTGTATTTGTATAAAAACGAGTATGACTAAGCGCATATCAACTCGATAACAGAAAGAAATAAGGTATTAGATATTTTTAAGCGGGCATTTTAATTGAGTTACGGCGAGAGTAAGGTTGTGAATTAATAAATAGTGTGTTTTAGAAGAATATTGTGATTATTCCCACACCTTTTGTAATAATATGTATTTTCAGCTGGACGGTGCATTTATCTCCAATTTAAGGCTTATTGGTCAATGGTTGAACCAAAATTATCTCATGCGCTGGATAGGAAAAAACAGTCCTTTTGAACTGTGGCCTCCGAGGTCTCCTGATGCTACACCACTTGATTTTTTTTGTTTTTTGGGGATTGGTGGAAAATAAAGTCCATAAACCCAGGCTTAAAAATCAAGATGAA